>CALSBZ010040926.1:0-21312 GCA_943591055.1 Gobionotothen gibberifrons
ATAGCAAAAACAGAATGAACTGTCATTAGTAAACCACTCAAATAAAAAGATCATAAGTGGTTTTGTTTTACATATATTTTAAGGATAATAATAGCAATGTAACACTGTCTATGACAGGGGTTCTCAAACTTTTTGTTTATGCGGACAACTATTTATTATCAAGGATTTTCGCGGACCACCTCATATGCAAACCGTAAAAATAAGTACATATATAAACGTAGTGTTAAAACGCCGATATTTTATAATAGTTCATTATAGACAATCAAAAGTAAATTGAAGCCTATCTGATACTTTTGTGACCGGTGTCTGTCTGCGTTGTGTATGTTTCTCAAAGAGGACGGCGGACGCTATTTTAATTAGGTCGTCCCAACAATGCCACAATGCAGTCATATCAATCAATGTTAACTTGGAAAGCCAAAATATTCATATTTTAACTGAATAAAATTAGGTGACATTATTGTGGCACATCAGTAAAGCCTTAATCTAGCTTTATTAAATGTCAGGTCTTTGGCAGGTAAAACATTTCTAATCAATGATTTTATCACTGAGCACAATCTCGATTTTATGTTTTTAACGGAAACTTGGATTGAACAAAATAACAGTGCAGCTGTTCTTATCGAATCAACCCCTCCCAACTTTAGTTTTATGAGTCAGGAAAGAATGCATAAGAAAGGAGGTGGAGTTGCTATTTTGTACAATGATTCCATTCAATGCAGGAAGACATCTTATGGGGACTTTGCTTCTTTTGAATATGTGGCCCTTCAGCTGAAATGCTCCTCTCGAGCTCTGTTCCTAAATATCTATAGACCACCCAAATACTGTGCAAGCTTTTTTGATGACTTTACTGAACTGCTGTCTATAGTGTGTATTGACTTTGACCGTCTAGTCATTGTTGGTGATTTTAACATCCATGTTGACAACCCCCAGGACAGAGGGGCTAAAGAACTGTTTTGTGTTCTTGATAGCTATGGACTGACTCAGCATGTGACGGAGCCCACGCACAATAAGGGGCACATTCTGGACTTAATTATCTCAAAGGGTCTGAATATCTCTAAGGTTGTGGTGACTGATGTTGCACTCTCTGACCATTCCTGTGTTTTCTTTGAGAGCTCTATTTCTGTTCACACAAATGTTCAGAAAGAGGTAACCACAAAGCGATATTTAACTGAAAATACTAGGGAAATGTTTACTCAGAATCTTTCTCCCACACTTGCCCCTGCTAACATCTCAGTAAATGAGCTAGTAGATCATTTTAATTCAAAAATTAAAAATGTTATAGATGCCATTGCTCCAACTAGGGTAAAGGAAGTGACTGGTAAGAAAATATCTCCATGGAGAAAGGCCATGGCCGTGAGAGCAGAGAAGAAAGAGTGTCGAAAAGCTGAACGCAGGTGGCGAAAAACAAATCTCCAGGTTCACTTTGAAATCTATAAAGAGAGACTTGGCCTTTATAATTTGGAATTGAAATTTGCCCGAGAGTCTTTCTTCTCTGATATCATTGCAAAAAACAAAAACAACGCACGTGCCTTGTTCGCTACCGTCGACAGACTAACTAACCCCCCAGTGTCAGTAGCCTCTGAATTTCTATCCACCAGGGCGTGCAATGAATTTGCCTCCTTCTTCACTGACAAAATTCAGAAAATCAGACAAGCAGTCAGTGCCTCTGTATCAGGTACAGCAAATGTGTTGTCCCTATGTCCACCTAATATCAATTCAGACATCATGACACAATTCCATCAGATTAATGATAAAAACCTAGAGGACATTATTAAACTTCTGAAATCCTCCTCCTGCTGCCTTGATATTATTCCAACAGGATTTTTCAAAGATGTTTTTCCTTGCATGGCCTCAGATCTACTTCATATAGTAAACAAGTCTCTTCACTCAGGTGTTTTTCCACAGGCCCTGAAAACTGCAGTCATTAAACCGCTCTTAAAAAAGCATAATCTAGACCAGGGGTCCCCAAACTTTTTCCTGTGAGGGCCACATAACTTTTCCCTTCTCTGATGGGGGCCGGGGTCAGTTTGTAACAGAAAAAGTGTGACGATTGCAGGGGTGCCTAAAGGTAAACATTTATTGTTTTCTAGAAAGCCACACATAACCAAATATTAATAACCCTTTCTGGGATCTTCACAGAAAAAAAAGTCAGGAAATAAATAATAACACTATTAATGAAATAAATAACACTATTTGTGAAATAAATAATAACCAAATAACCCTCTCTGGGTTCTTCACTAAAGAAAAGTCCATTGAACATACACTTTCTGTTGTGCCGTGCACAATCTTAACAGGTAAAGGTTTAGCTTAGTTGTCAGAGCAGAATCTCTTACTCAAATGACTCATATGAGCAGTCTCTCAAAGTTCTTGTGTTCCTTCCTTATAATCCTTTTGTAGGTTCCAGTAGGCTTGTATACACCGCTGTTTGCAGCTCTCTCTCATCAACTTCCCTGTGAAAACCACAAAGCAAGCAGGCTGAGAAACCGAACTAAGTGATACAGCACCTACACAGCACAATACATTTCACTACCAGTATGGTTGTGGAAATGTATTTTATCGCAGCATCTGTCAATCTTGATCTCATCAGAGTTTTCAGGTGTTTCATGTGTGAAAACTTTTTCTCGCAGATATACGTGCTGCCAAAAAATGTAAACATCTTCATTGCGTGTTTTTTTATGTTAGGGTACGTGTCGTTTGGGAGGGCGGCATAGAAGTCAATGAGACTGTTGCGCTTGAATGCGTCTTTCAGAACATCACAGTTCTGTAACTCGGCCAACTCAAACTGATAAGAAGGCTGGGCTTCATCGATGTCGGCAAAAAAGGGGTTCTGGAAAAGACGGATTTATTTAGCATTAACATGTAGTATCCGGAATCGCACACCGAACTCCGCCTTCAGCATTTCCAGTGCTTCCACACACTTTTCAGCTGGGAACGGGACCGCTGGGTTCTCTGCAGAGAGGTTTTAGGTAGCAGGGAGATGGATGAAGTTGTGCTTTTTCACTTGTTCCTAAAGCAGCGCAAGTTTCACCTCAAATGCTTTTATGTGAGAATACACGTCGCAAATGAGTTTCCCCTGGCCTCGTAGCTGCAAGTTAAGGCTGTTCAGCATTTCTGTCACGTCTGTTAAAAATGCGAGGTGCCATTTCCATTCTGGGTCGATCAGCTCTGGGACCGTTTTGTCTTTTGAATGAAGAAATGCGTTAATTTCGGGTAGCAGCTCGTAAAAACGCCTCAAAACTCTGCCCCGGCTCAACCATCGGACCTCTGTGTAGTACAACACATCGCCGTGTGCAGACTCCAGTTCAGACAGGAATTGTTGGAACTGCCTGTGTTTAAGTCCCTTTGCTCTGATGAAGTTTATGCATGACACCACAACCTTCATGACAGAATCCCACTCAAAAAAAAAAAAAAAAAAAAAAAAATAAAAAAAATCATAATGCGTCTCTGGTATTGTTCAGGGGGCCGGGCCAAATGTGGAGGCGGGCCGTATCCGGCCCGCGGGCCTTAGTTTGGGGACCACTGATCTAGACGCTTCAGTAATGAACAATTACAGGCCCATATCAAACCTGCCATTTATAGGGAAAATCATTGAAAAAGTAGTCTTTCAACAGTTGAGTAATTTCTTGCATTTAAATAACTGTTTGGATGTGTTCCAGTCAGGATTTCGTCCAAACCACAGCACTGAGACTGCTCTTGTAAAGGTCTTCAATGACATCCACTTAAACACAGACAGTGGCAGAACTTCAGTGTTAGTATTATTAGATCTCAGTGCTGCGTTTGACACTGTTGACCACAACATATTACTAGACCGACTAGAAAACTGGGTGGGACTTTCGGAAACAGTTCTAAATTGGTTTGAATCCTACTTAAAGGACAGAAACAACTTTGTTTCTATAGGTAAATACAAATCTGAGTTGACAAATATGACATGTGGGGTTCCTCAAGGCTCCATCTTGGGGCCTCTTCTCTTTAACATCTACATGCTACCACTGGCTCAGATAATGAAAAACTACAAAATAAGTTACCATAGCTATGCGGATGACACACACATTTACATAACCATTTCACCAGGAGACTATTCTCCAGTTAAAACACTGAGTAAGTGCATTGAACAAATCAATGACTGGATGTGTCAGAACTTTCTCCAATTAAACAAAGACAAAACTGAGGTAATGGTTTTTGGAGCCAAGGCAGAACGTATAAAAGTTAGCGCTGAGCTTCAGTCTGTAATGTTCAAAACAACAGATAAAGCCAGAAATCTAGGTGTAGTCATGGACTCTGACCTGAGTTTCAACAGTCACATTAAAACAATTACTAGATCAGCCTACTATCACCTAAAGAACATATCTAGGATTAAAAGACTAATGTCACAGCAGGATTTGGAAAAACTTGTCCATGCTTTTATCTTCAGTAGACTGGACTACTGTAATGGTGTCTTCACAGGTCTCACTAAAAAATCTATCAGAAAGCTGCAGCTAATTCAGAACGCTGCTGCTCGAGTCCTCACTAACACTAAGAAAGTGGATCACATCACTCCTGTTCTGAAGTCTTTACACTGGCTTCCTGTGTGTCAAAGAATAGATTTTAAAATACTGCTGCTGGTTTATAAAGCTTTGAATGGTTTAGGCCCAAAATACATTTCTGAACTCCTGCTAAATTATGAACCATCCAGATCTCTCAGGTCTTCAGGGACTGGTCAGCTTTCTGTCCCCAGAGTCAGAACTAAACATGGTAAAGCAGCGTTTAGTTATTATGCTCCAAATATCTGGAACAAACTCCCAGAAACCTGCAGGTCCGCTGCAACTCTGACTACTTTTAAATCCAGGCTGAAGACTTTTCTTTTTGTCGCTGCTTTTAATTGAAACTGAGCCGTTGTGTTCATCAGTAAAGTGGAACTTCTGTGTGAACTATTCATATCTTAAACTGCACTGTAACTTTTTATTCATGTACTTTTTTATTCATGTACTTTTTATTCATGTATTTTTTCTTTTAATGTTTCTTTTATTATCTTTTACTGTTTTAAATGCCTTGTCTGAATGTCTTTCATTTTTGTAAAGCACCTTGAATTGCCTTGTGTTGAAAGGTGCTATATAAATAAACTTGCCTTGCCTTGCCTTGCCTTGCCTTAAATATAAATATATAAGATGGCAGACATAATTGAATGCATTTTAACTGAACAATAACTGAATTAGTTTAACACTCTTAGACCAGTACCATATCTATGCAGACTGCTGCAATAAGTACATAAATTAACTGTCTCATCGATGTTTGTCTGAATTAATATGTAATATTAACAATCTTATTCCTATCAGCTGTCAATCACTGTTATGATGCGGCGATTACCATTCTGTTCAGCAAAACGCCTCACAAACTGAATAAGATCCAAAGCTTTAGTGCGTCTTGATTCAAAGCTGAGTACAGCCAAACTTGACAGCCTCTTCTCTGTCATTGTAGACTGCAAATACCTCGTTCCTTCCGTAAGTTCGGAAGCTTCTCGTTTTGCTCCGTCCCGTTCAAATGAAATCGCCGCCAAAGATATTTCCACACTCGCGCCAGGGCCGGGGGAGGGGTTACAAGGCTTGTGTCTTGTGGTGCATTCACTTGCACTTGGACATTAGAGATTTTCTCTCATAAATGTCAGATGAGCCCAACGACCACTACCCCACTGCCTGATATCATTAGAAAGCTACGAACCTCCTCTTTCCAACAGTGTATACAACTTTATGTGTCTTCGGGTCAATGCGACTGATTTCGATAGAGCAAGTCACATATGAGGTGGTCCCCGAAAATCCTTGATAGTAAAAAGTGGATTTTATTTAGCTTTTTTCCACGGACCACCTGCAGTACCCTCCGGTGGACCACCGTTTGAGAACCGCTGGTCTATGACACTTACTGTATAACACCGATTTGAAAAACATATAGAAAAAACTAATTCACCGCCCTTAATAAAGTATTTAAATATACATTTCAGGTGTGCTGTTTTGTTTAGATCATTAACATCTGGAGCTCTTTTAATGTCCTTTTTGATTACTGTTACACCAGGTCTTGTCAAAACCTTTAGGCTATTCCATATTCAATCCATTTTCAGTTTTTAAAGATATTACTGATTTTCTTTGAATATAAGAATGTAAATACTGAGTTGAGAGAATAGTCAGGGGATTTGGGTGATGGGAGACACATCTATGGATTCAGAATTGCAATAGCTTACTGTTAAATGACAGATATACCTTTCTGTCTGTGATGTTTTACAAATCAGATATTAGAAGTAAAACATGTGAAATAATATACCAATATCCTGTACAATTATGTGAAAACATGAATAAAACTACACATCTTCAGATGTTATACATACACAAGTGTCCTATATAATACAAAGTTATTATGGATGTGTGCACCTTGTGTATATATGGAATATATGGAATAAAGGTTTTGACAAGACCTGGTGTAACAATAATCAAAAAGGACATTAAAAGAGCTCCAGATGTTAATGATCTAAACAAAACAGCACACCTGAAATTTATATTTAAATACTTTATTAAGGGCGGTGAATTAGTTTTTTCTATATGTTTTTCAAATCAGTGTTATACAGTAAGTGTCATAGACAGTGTTACATTGCTATTATTATCCTTAAAATATATGTAAAACAAAACCACCTATGATCATTTTATTTGAGTGGTTTACTAATGACAGTTCATTCTGTTTTTGCTATTGATGGTTTCATTTTTGTGAAAAATAATAAAATAATAAAATGCAATAATGTGCTTTCACCACTAGATGTGCCATTCTATCAGCTGTGCACCGTTATGGTGTAAATACAGCCTATCTACCAATTGGATCAAATATAAAAGTCAGCCGAATTAGTATTGATACTGCAAGGAGACGTATTGTGTGAAAATAAATGTAAGATGTTGTTTAATTGCGGAGATATTTATGATCCACGTCACATTCAGTTTTGGCGGCAGTGCTTCCTGTTTGTCCAGAAGTCTTCTCAGCAGGGCTGTATAAATACAGAACTACGGCAAATATGTAATATGTAATGCAGCCGAACTGTGTATTACAATGCCGTTATGTGATTAGCTCCAAAGAGAAAAGCAAGCAAACTCGGAATAAATAATTATTTTATTTTTATAAAATGTTTTCGGATGTCCGTGCGGAACAATACCCCCCGAACCCATAGATCCGTGGGTGAATAATGTCAATCACCACATTACACACATCCCTTAACATTTACATTTGAATTTATATTAAAGTATTTCGTGAGGCCTTCTAAACATGTTTTAAAATATAATTAGGGTTGTAGTTGAAGAGTTTGTACATTATTTTAGATTTCACCATGGATTTCACATCAACAGGAGTCCGGTTAACTAAAATGTCCGTGCGGAACAATACCCCCCCAACCCATAGATCCGTGGGTGAATAATGTAAATCTCACCACATTACACACATCCCTTCACATTTACATTTGAATTTATATTAAAGCATTTCGTGAGGCCTTCTAAACATGTTTTAAAATATAATTAGGGTTGTAGTTGAAGAGTTTGTAATCGCATAACGTCACATCCGTTAATTCCACATCCACACAGTCTCTGATCCACACACATGGATTAAAATCGATTTAATACATGAATGTAGCCTTTGTTTCTGCTAAAAGAGGTGTCGACCAGCTAGAGAAACAAGAAAATCGGCGAAATCGAGTGTGAGGATTAAAAAATAAATTAAAAACATCTAATTTTGACAATAAAAACCGACCGATAGGCGCGGTAGAGCCTTTCCTTGGCACTTCCGGGTATTTCTCCACTGGTTGGACCATGTTAACAATACCGTGTAACGGTCACGTTTGAAGGGACGAAACCGTGACATATTCACGTCTCCCAGCATGGTAAATCGTCACATGTTCACGTCTTGCCATGATACCGGGTTGATTCTATATTGATACCTACCTGTTGGTCTGCCTCAAACTCTTCTTTCTCCACTTCCACCGCCTGTTCTTTCTCCTTGCCTGCCTCCATCTCTCCTGCCACCACCGGTCCAAACTCTTCCTCTGAGTCTTTCTGTCCCTCCAGCTCTCCTCTCTCCAGTCCTTCACTCGCTAATCTGTCTGTCTGTGTCTCTATGTCCCCTTCTGTCTCCATCTCCTGCATCTCAGTAGTTCCCTCAGTCTCATCCATTTCACCTCCCTCCCCCTGTTCTGTCTGGTCATCTTCTTCTCCAGTCCTTTCATGCTGCCCTAGACCCTCTGTCTCAGGATCCCATGCTTTGAAGTTAAACAAAGCAGACAAACAAGACATTAAAGATGTAGTGCAGGGTTGGAAATATGATTAACCAAAACATATTAAAGTTTAACAAAGAAAAAGGAATAAATGAATTGCCCAAAACCAATTTAGGTTGTCTAAAATATTATCTGACTGACATTTCTATCTGATCCATCTGGATAGGTACACAATACAGGATTAAACATAATAAAGAATCAGGAATGTGCTGTGAACTACCTTCTAAAAAGCCTTCAAAAAGGCAAACCATTTTTTCCAGCACCGCATGGGCTACCACTGGCAGCTCGAAGGGGCACTGGAGCTGGGCCGTCCACTTCTTATTTGTATTGTGGTACTTCCCCCAGAAGAGGAGAGGAAAGTACCCAAGGGCCTTCAGTTTTTCGACCTTAAAAACAAAGAAAAACATATAGACAAACATCACACAAATAGATACAGACAGAGATAGATTTTCCAGGCAGTGTTAAAAAGGCAAGACTTTACAAAAGAGAGTTGGCAGTCCACTCTCTATAGTGTGTCTTAATCAGAGAACCATCAGAGCAACACCACTAATATTCTCTAAAGAGACAATTGTGTTCCTGTTCTGTTTTGCCATTCATTAGCATCTGCCATGAAGTTATATTCACTCTACCACATTACAAGTGAACCAAAGGAGACACCTCTTAACCACACCGCATTGGCCGTCGGCCATGTTTTTGTGGTGTGTCCCGCATTATTGGCATTTTTTGCCATTCCCAACAACCTTTGCTGATGATTCAACATGTTGAATTGGCAGCAGAGCTGTCTGCAAAATAAGCTAGCTTAAGGAAATCTGTGCACAAGAAGAAAAACGGACTTGAGGAAAACTAACTACTATAGTCCAAAGGCTCACACAAAGTCTTTTCATTTCTTATCTCATCTGGTCGTTCTATTACTCAGATATTCCCAACATGAAGCTGAGCGGAGAGTGTTGTGAAAATGTTTTAAAGAGTGTATCACAAAAATGGCCTTTATTTCTAGAGCCTTATGTATTTTGTTGTCCCTTTTGAAATGAGGAAGACATACTTCTGCCTACTGCTGTTATGGAGAGTAAAATCCTCTTATGCAGGTGCAGAGTGTAAGTGAGAGTTGGCAGTAGGTTTGAATCTGTGTGGTATTTGACCTTCTGGCTTAAACGTAGGCAACGTGAGGATACCATACATCGCTACTAGTTCTTTGATGTTGGTTGGTTGGTCAGAACATTTAGTCTAAAATTGCTTTGGGGGGTGGGGATGAATGGCAAACAATGTTGACAGGGCTAAAGTCAATGTATCGTTTTTTATATTTATACTAGCTAATTATTGAAATATTGCAAATGCATTTGGGTTAATGAAATCTTGACACATAATTGAATGACATTTCAAAAGTTGTTCCTTCCCTGTACAATGTAGATTCAATTAATATTTCTCTAATGTTATGGGACAGTAACCTTCAATGGCTGACCAAAATAAAATAAAATGTTTATTACCATCAGGGCAGAACTATCGAAGATCTTCGATTGATTTCTCGACCGGTGTACTTTTTGGGCCCAGTCTTTTGCTTTCTGCCGGAAATCTTTCATACGGGCCGTGTGCCTTGATTTCAGCTCCAACATCTTCCCACACTGAGGAAGTGAGAGGGACAGAGGGAGTAGGAAGGACATACTTACTTTTTCTGATAGAAAGACAGTTATAAACAGTTGGGAAACAAAGTATTTCTTCTTTCTTTCTTTTAACCATATATATATTATAATATAATATAATACTTCCCAAAAAAATGAATCGGAAATCAATTAACACTAGAACCGCCAGAGATTTTTTATACCTATAACCGCCACCGGGGTCAAATTGACCCCGAATTATAATGCATTGATTTTCAAGGTAAAATGTTCTTTTATTGATAAACAAGGTATTTTGTCGGATCTGTACATCAATGCCGACCATAGGTTGCGCTAGATTTTTTCGCTGCCCGTCATTTTGACCGACAGGATCGTAAAATACCCGTCAAAATTCAATATTACCCATGCCTTTACACTCTGGGGGGGGGGAGAGAGAGAGAACTGTCACCTCGCGGGAGTGTGCACAGCGTAAAGCCAAAACTCACAGACATTTCAATGATTTGTACGGCAAAGTTGGGTTTGGAAACGGTATAATTTCCTTTTTGGCAGGCATGCATCACACCGGAGCCTCGCTGCGGGGAAACTTTGGCTCTCTATCACTCTCTCTCTCTATCTATAACTATCTATCAATATATCTATCCATCTATAACTATCTATCTCTCTATCACTCTCTCTCTCTATCTATAACTATCTATCTATCTATCTATCTATCTATCAATCTATCTCTCTATCTCTCTCTCAATCTATAAGGAACCGCAGTAGACAAAAGGCATTGCTATAGCAACACGTCATGTTTACATGCGAAAAGGGGGGGGGGTCAATATGACCCCGCTTGGCGGAAATAGGTATAAATGGAAAAAAAATTGGCGATTTCTTCAATCTGACTTCATATTGACAATTTTTAACAACATAGGGTGCTACATAACACACTTTCAGGAAAAGTCACGGACTGGGAGACTTTAATATTTTATTGAAAAAAAGTTACATACAATATAAAACAGCTCGGGGTCAAATTGACCCCGTTGGCGGTTCTAGTGTTAAATTCAACTGATTGTACAGAGTGACAAAATATGCTACAGAGTAAATGTACCGGATCATTTATTCAGCAGGCTAACCAAGTTAGGATATCTAATTAACAGTATACAGAGGGGCCACATTCACTTTATCTAACTATTTGTAGCAATTCATATTTTAATTGACACTATGAATGTCCATTATATGGCCTCATATATAATCATAATAAAATATTATTCATACACTTTTCAATGGAACAGGCACATGCAGTAAATGTAATGTTCTAAAAAACACCGACTGTGATGCACATTTGTGGAGTGACAAAACTCTTTCCGGCTTTTGTTAGAAAAAACTTAAAGTCACCACTTTGTTCGCCACTTTTATTGTATTGGGTTTTGCAGAAAACAATGAGATATTTATAGGCAAAACTAACTTCCATTAATGTATGAAAAATGGCTTTGTCCGAGAGACAGATATAGATATATATATATATATATAGTTATATTTACCTTTGTGCATCTACGATTTGCGCAGTTAGATTTTTCCAAACAATGGGGGCACTGTCTTTTTGTGGATCCACCTGGCATCGTGGGCTACATTATGAACAAAACTAAAACATCACATGTATCACATATAGTTATTGACATGATACAAAACAAAAATTCTTCCATATAACCATGTATGATTACTAAAGTCAAATTATATAATCCAAATGATGTTGATTGTATTCAACTTCAAAATAATGTTAAGTGTGATATCAAAGTTAAATTAGTAGCACTTTAAAATTCACAAATTCCAGTGTAATATCATAAAGTAACTTTCAATTTCTGGTAATAGTCAGTACGTATTGTGTAATCTGTTTTTGGCATGATAAGATGTTTTCTATTAGCTATCATCATAAACCTCAAATCATGTTTGTTTATAAAATGTATCTGTTATTGCGTGATATAATGCATGTTTTTTGAGATAGAGACTGTAGTCAAACTAGTACTTAATATTAAATTGCTCTTATGTTCCTGAAGTAAATATTCATATATTCAGTTTTATTCATCATTTTCTTTTTGATTTTTATTATAGAGTAATACACATTTTTTTATATTTCTATTATTCAGATACTCTTTTGAGCTACTGTTGATATGAATATATTTGATGTTTATGCTAATTATTTGTATTGTATTTTGTATTTTATATTTCTCCTACATATTTTTAATTCATTTGTAATGTCCAATAACACTGGGCTGCAACGAAATAATTTCCCAATTTGGGATGAATAAAGTATCTATCTATACACTATTCGTTTAGGTTAAAAGCACGACATGTACATATGATTTAAATTATAAATTACATATCCATATAGGCCTACTCCTAAACTCACAGTTTATGTGGACTGGATCATGTATCGGCTAGCGGCTAGTAAATATCAATGGGACAAATATCAGAGCAGATCTCAGATTGGTTCGAAGAGTGAATGCAAGCTTAAAAACCCGAAATACTGATCTGGATTCAGTAAAGTATTATGTACGATAATCACCTTAAACAGAGATACCAAGTGACATATAAGACTTACAGATGTATGCAACATGCCTTTTACCCAAACATGATTTATAAGAAGTAAATCGCCACTCATTTGGGATTAAATCAGGTTGACAAATGCACTTAAAGCTTTATTTTGAAAATCAGTTCATGACGGACGGCTAAAAAGCCCAATATTATATAATTAAACGAATAAATAAAAACAAGGATAATTGTGTGTTATTGTTGAGCAAATAACAGTGTGTTATTTAGAAAAGGATAACAAATTCGAAGGAAAAAAAGATTAAAACAAATACAGATTTCAGTATCCTGAGGCTCTGAGCCCCATTTCTTTCCCTCACGGACGCCAAAAAAAGTCCGACATTATACGATTTAAAATAAAATCAATAATCGTGGCTTGATATTGAGTAATAACATGTTTTTATGGACCACACAGCTTCCGGTCTTCTCAGACCCGACCGTATCCATTTGCGTCTTATATGCACGCAAAACTCGGACTCAGAACTCAATGGGAATAGTTGGCGTATGATAGGCACGCAAAATCGGACTTTAGCGTATCTATTGCACGCATTTTCCAATGTGTAAAGTCGTGTCATTTGTACGCAGACTGAAGAGAGTGGGTTGGAATTCACAGAGGGCCCGCTACAGTAACTAAACGAGAGAGTAATGTCAAATGACAGTACAATTGACCAATCATATCTTCCCTCTAAATGGGTGGGCGTTATTATCGCGGACATTATGACAAGTTCCGCCCGCTGTGAAACTTTTCTTGTTTCCATAGCAACAACAACTTCCTGTCAACAGCGTTAACTCGCCTTCAAAATAAAAGCATGCCAAATTACACTTAAAGGAGGGGTAGGTAAGTTTGAGAAACCGGCTCGAGATACACTTTTTGTTATATTCCATGGAATGCTCTTAATATCCTGATAGCAATGCATATTCTAAGTGCTTTGAAAAAAAATCCATACAAATATTTCATCTGTGGAAGCCGTAATACTGTAAAAACTACGACCAAAAACTGGTTGGCCGACCTGTCTGTCAGCCTTCAATCTCGTGCACACACACACACACACACACACACACACACACACACACACACACACTCATGCAGTCATTGCGTGTGCCGTCATTGGGCGTGTTTCCCGTCTCCCAGCAGCAGCTCGGGAGCAGCAGCACGGAGCAGCAGCCGAGCAGCAGCACTCGGACGCAGACCTACCGGTCGCAAAAGAAAAACTGTAATGGAGCAAATTATGAAGAAAAAGAAAGTGGAAACTAGGAGAAGTCAAACCAGAGTCAATATCGGAGTTGCTTTTCAACTATGGCGACTATTTACGGAGCACACCGAGCTGATATGTAACGTTACCGGCGCAGCCTGCTCTCGTCAGCTAGACGTAACATTTGTAATACATTTTCACAAAACAAACATGCTAGCTTCAAAAATATAAGCACTGACAATAACTGTGTTATACATTTGTTTTACATTCATTATCATGATCTTGTGCGCGTTCATGTGTGTTGGAGGAGGTGCTCTGTAGGAAGTCTGAAGGAAGGGGCGGATTCTTTTCGGTTGTGTACTTTGGAATTTTTGTGCACTCGAGGCGGTTTCTCAAACTTACCTACTGATCCTTTATGACATACAACTGCAACGAAAGTAACAAACATAATGCAATATCCTTTTCAATTTCAAAGAACACAAATAGGGTTATCTACAGGTGTTGTTTTGTGTGGTAGAGGGTCGCTTTCATTGATGCGTTTTGCACCCCGGGCCGTTGTTTTGATATTCCGTTGAAGTATACGCTGTGACGTAATAACTCGAGGGAAGGGGTGGGGGTCAGAGGGCCTAGGTATAAAAGTGACGGCTCGTCACTGCTTAAATATGACCACAAAAATAAGAAAGGTCTTAAAAATTATGGGATTTCAAAGGTACTTCTGTGTTGCGATCGTGTCTAAAATGTGTTTTGGGGGAAATGTCCGGGCTGCAAAGTAACCATTACGGTAATAGCCTTTCAGTTCCCCCCAACAATTTGTATTGAAATAAATCAACATGGAGCCAGTAATCACTAACTTTGTGTCCCCCGGCCCCTTATCGGAAAACACCCAGCTAGTAACCTAGCAACCAAGCTTCAGCTAGCGGCAGTCAGAAACTCATGTCTCTTCAAATCTACTTACAAATAAATATGGGGAAGTGTAAGTTCAACCGTATTTGGTTGGAAAACATCGAATTTAGTGCTTGGTTGAAACCAGTGGAGGGGAACGTGTTTGAAGCCCGCTGCACCTTTTGCAAAAGAAATTAGCGTTTGTTTTGCTAATGTAGCGTTAGCTACCCTGCTGAAAAAAACAGCTTTGACCAGCTTAAGATGGTTGCTGGTTTTAGCTGGTGTTAGCTGGTGTTAGCTGGTTTACCAGGCTGGACAAGCTGGCCAGGCTGTTCTTGCTGGTTCAAGACCAGCCTGGTCAGCTAAACCAGCATAGCCCAGCATGGATGTCATGCTGGTCTGTGCTGGTTTTAGCTGGTCTATGCCGGTGAAGCTGGTATTATGCTGGTCTACCAGCAGTCTTGCTGGTGAAACTGAAACAGACACAGACAGACAGAGAGGGCGAGACACGGGGTAACGGCGAGACGGCAGTGGTTGAAGCAAAGCGGTATTGTTTTGACTGGCACTAACGGTCGAGGAGTTGAACTTCTGAGAGGCACCGCTCTGACAGCTCTGACAGCTCTGTCTACTGGGAAACGCGCCAAAAGTCCTTCTTGAGGTAAGCAACACTACACAATTTCACCAAGTCAGAGAGTAAAAGCTTTCTCGAAGGTTCATTTTGCTTTCTTACAACGTTACGTTAATGTTAACTTTACATTTGCTAGGAGGCTAGCTGTCTTAGCTCACAACAGTTAGCAGCTAACGTTTTCTGCAGTTTGTGTTTCCCCTGAAAAACGTGATGTAGTTATTTAAAGGTAAGTTAACTTAACGTTATCTTACAAGTTGAGAGAGTTACGTTTTGTTTAAAATCGTTAATGTAATGCCATTAGAGGTGTTGTGTTGAACATGAAGTTAGCTAACTGTAGCTCTCTACCAAAGGTTAGCATGTAGCTGTACTTTCTGTGGCAGCTAGCTTAATACAAAAAGGGTTTTTGTGCTTCATTGTAAACTTGTACCTGAAATTGTGGGGACAGTTTTTTCTACTCAATGATACAGACCATTGTTGAGGAGATGCAACACTTACTGTAAATGAGTTGGGTCCGACATACTTTGAGTAATGTTACTTTTCTGCTAAAAAATTAAACCTTATCAGATGAGGACATCACCAAAGTGTGTGAGTCAGTCAGGGGATTTGATCTGTTCTTTGCATGCCATACAGGGATGCCTATGTACACACTGCTCTGGTATTAATAAAAATATATAATTGTAAAATGTAAGTATCGGGGGGCTGTGGTATTGGGATTTTTTTTTTTTTAAATCACTGTTTCTTAGGGTCAAGAACAATACACTCACAACCTAACATGAAAGCATTTCATTTATTTAATAAAAGAGCACATGTTCAATATGAAAAGTGACAGTAGATATAGATTAGTTGCAATTTGGTGCTGTATAAATATTAAAAAAAAAGATTATATTATATTATCAATATAACAAATCGTCCAACACAAAATAGAAGAAATCTGGAGCTATTCTATTGCTTTTTATACAACAGCATCTATTGGCACTGCTCAATCATGTCATCAAGAGCCATTGAGTCTACCTTTTGTAGTCGGCCTCTCAGAATGTTTATCAATTATTTTTCTCTTAACATTCCTATAACCATTTGTTTTTTTATTGTTGATATTGTTTTGTTCTTTATTTTTATTGTGAGAATCACTTTGCAATTGTGTAAGTGCTATATAAATAGTTATACTAATATTATTGTTGTTACCATCATTACTTTTATTAATAATGTCTTCTTTGTCTTCTTTATTTATCACTGCAGAAAGGATCATGCCAGCCCATATCAAACACCTGATCAAGAACTTGTGAATCTTCAGGCAGAAAAGATTAAAGCACCTGTTCAAAGTTCCAGTTCCCTGTACATCGAACCATGCCTGTCCTCTGTTCCACATGTCTTCAGTCAGTTCTGGACCCCATGACTCGGACACTAGTTCTACCAAGGCTCATTAGAGGTAAGCAGTGGTAGCAGAGTGGAGTTATCTTTGTATTTAGGCTGCAAGTCGACAAGAATAGATTACAAATCGCTTTAAAAAATTGTTCAGACAAAGAGGCACCATGTGTTACGCAGGTGTGGCGCTGATATAGTTTATATAATATGCGGTTTAATTTTTAAATACAATTATTTCCGGTGCAGAGAAAAACACTTGAGGTGGATGTATAAAGTACATACTGGTGTTAATAAAATATAGCGTATATCCCTCAATTTATCGACAATAAGAATGACAATACATACTTCCGGGTGTAAAGTAATATATCTATACTGTAGATCCTACACATCCACTGGAGGTAAATTCTGAAATAAAAATATACACTTCTCACTAGAAATGTAATCATAAAGCATTATTATGGCCACACTATCCTACAATTTAGGATTTTCCACTGAAAAAAGTGTTGGATTCAAGATTCAAAGGTTTTATTCTCATATGCTCAGCAGCTACAGTGTAGAAATGTCAAGGAAATTCTTCTGACCTGAGCTCCTCCAACAATGCAACATATATAACAAAATACAAAATAAAAATTAGTGCAAACAGTTTATATACATGTAATATAATAGAATATGATATTTACAAGAACAGAATATGAAATTAAATAATGTAAATTAAGAAAAAAATGTAACAAGGTGTATTGCGTGGATAATAGACCCAATCACAGTGAATGTTCAAAACTAAATTTGATACATTTTTCTTTTTCATCTCACAATGCACATATTTAAGTAATCATAACACAAAGCTAAAAGCTAATCTGTTTTTCCTTTCTCTTTTCAAGAGTGCTTCAGAGGATGGCTGACAAAACAAAACGTGGAGAAGACCGAGAGGGAGAAGAGGGAGAAGTTGGTCGGTTAAGATACAGGACCTCGTGAAAGATACAGGACCTCGTGAAAAGCGGGAAGAAACAGTCGAAGTAAAAATATGAATTAATGGATGTTTCGAAAATGTTTTCCAATTTGTATTAATGTTCATGTTGTGTGTTATAAATTATGTTCCTGCTTCTAATCATTTGATGTATCAGTATTTATTTACAGACAATACATTCTATACATTCTGGTACCTTTCTGGTAAGGTAGGTGCTCTGATCTGAAATGATAGATGTCCATTGAGCTACTGCAATTGGGTGAGAGTGTTTCATCATCATATATGACCAGCTTAACCATCAAGTAATCCCAGCTAAAGTTCTACTCAAGATCATACCAGTCTGACCAGCTCATGGTGACCAGCTAGAACACTGTGACCACCAGCTAAACCAGCTATCTTGACCAGCTAATGGTGACCAGCTACTAGACCACTGTGACCACCAGCTTTTGCCAGCTAAACCAGCTATCCCAACCAGCTAATGGTGACCAGCTAGACCACTGTGACCACCAGCTTTTACCAGCTAAACCAGCTATCCTGACCAGCTAATGGTAACCAGCTAGACCACTGTGACCAAACCAGCTATCCTGACCAGCTAAAGTGTCCAAAACCCCTCTCAACCAGCCAACTAATCCAGCCTAATATTGACTGACCAGCCTTGTTGGTCTTAGCTGGTTTTTTCAGCAGGGTAGTGCAGCGTTAGCTAGTGCTACAGCTCCCGCAACAACACCGGGGGACCTCCGGGCGACGTTTGGGTCTACGATGTCAACCCTAACTTCCAACGCTTCTGCCCATTCACTTGAATGGGGTGACGTCACGCCTCACCGAAATGCATTGTGGGGAGCGTAGCTACACTTTGCTCACGTTGCTCGCGTCAAGAAGATACAAAAGTTGAGCCATGTTCAACTTTTGTATCTTCGACGGAGGCGTCAGCCAATCAAATCCCGTTTATGAAAATCTGCTAGTACAACTGCTAGCCAATCAAACCGCGTGTATGTTGGGAGAGCCAGACCGCAGGTCCGCAGCACCACGGAGAGAGCCTCCCCGCTGCTGCTGCTGCTGCTGAAGGAAGGTGGAACACTTTTTAACTCTTTTTTCCCCCCTCTCTTTTCTCCCTGCTTCTGCTGCAGGCTAGCAGGCTAGCGGGCTTTTTTGCTTTGTATGTCCGGGGCGGGAGATTCATGTGATTGGTTGTTGGTCGCGTTGCTCCCAAGCTTCAGCCACGCCCACCACAAAGATACAACGCACGCTGCTGTGTGGACGGGCCGTAAGAGCGGAGGTGCTACAGACGCTAAATACCGTAGTTAAACACCAATCATACAACAGCAACGATGAAAGATTGTAGCCAAGGCAGCAGAGCTCTGAATATAGCTCTTGTTACACTCTCACACTCTCTCACACACACACACACACACACACACACACACACACACATACACACACACACACACACACACACACACACACACACACACACATTTTGGCTAACATAGTTCTGTACTGTTATGCTGTTATGTTCAGTCATTGTACTTATGTTGAACATGAATACATTTACTTTGTAAGTAATTATGGGACGTATTTCTTCTTTCATAGCAATTTTCCTTCATACTTTCTTGCCGTGAAATAGGTCTTAAATTCTATTCAAAGTGGTCTTAAAAAGTTCTTAAAAAGTCTTAAATTTGAGTTGGCGAAACCTGCAGGAACCCTGTTTAAAAACAGAAGAGCAACCAGGCAACCATGCTTGGGAGGTCTTCTTCGCTGCTTTTGGTGTATTTTGTAGAAGAAGTACAGCGCCACTTACAGGCCCGGCATATGTACTACGGCGTATCCAGCGGGTCGAGCGGTCTCGTGTGGACGGACACGTTTATTGAGCCGATTGCATGTGAACGGAATACTTTTTTGATATCGAATTCGGTTCATTTTCGTTTCCGTGTAAATGGGGCCTCAGTCAGAACATAACTGTTTTCATTAACCTTCTGAATGTTTCTACACAGGTTAGCTGTCACACACATATATAGAGTTTATTGTAGACATGGTGACCATCTTAAGTTAAGTTATATCAGAGCCATCATCTTTATTTTTACACTGAGTAAAATTGTGATCTGTAAATAAGTAATGTAATGTGTAATGAACGTAACCCCAACTGTTGAGTGAACAATAATATTAATAATAAAAAAAGTTGATAACTTTCCAAATGAGTAATCGGTAACAAGTAATCTACATTAACCTGTTAAGCCCCGAGCCTGTTTTTCAGGTCTCAGGCTCGAAAATGACATTCAAAGGGTTAAATTAATAATCTTTTTTCTCAAAGTAATGATAAACCTGTGAGTTGGATGTAGAAGTGTCAGAATCAATATAGATTTTTTTATTTTAAAGTAAATTCCGATTGAACACAGTTAAAAATGTAAATTATTGTGTCCGTCCAAAAAATTTTTTTACTTATAGTGAAATCCACCCTTGAATTATGGGATGGTAGACTAAAAGCTTTAGGAATCCAAACTACAACATATAATAAGTACCCTGTATCAAGATTGATGCAAAACAAGTGAGATTTGACCTTTTTAGAGAGATTTAGCAAAAGAAACCCACTTCTGGGGTCATTTGGGTGTATTTGACCTATCTCTAGCCCCCCTTGCTCGATTTTGCTGATTGACATCTCTTTTTAACTGTCAGAGCCAATGGAATCGAGGGGAACTCCCACATAGTCCTTATTTGGTAATGTGTGTGTGTGAGACTGACGCAAAGCCAAGACCGGAAGCTGCGATAACTCTGGTGGCTACCATTAGCAGCTAACTTTTGCTCTCCGATTTTTTCATAAAAATGGAATTATAGATTATAAATGAAACAAATTATTACACAGAGACATTATCAATTTATGGATTAACTGATTCAGCCGCGTTTGTTCTCGTTTTAATGCCATTGAACACGTCTTTTGATCAGATTGACAGCTACGGTGAGACGATCTCCCTAAAAGCTCCGTAAAGGTACGTGTTGTGATGTCTGTGTTTGCTTCCCCTGTCGCGAGTTCGGATCACTCAGTGATGATACTATATACCTAAATAATCTGTGGAACCTCAGCTTTAATCGGATATCTTGTATGTGCAGCTACGATAAGTAATAAGGGTACTTTCATCTTGAGTTCTGTGCCAAAGTGCGTTAGCATTTTTCGCTCAGGGGTCATTTCGATGCTTCTTATGAGACTTGTGTTTCGTTTTGATAAAAATGGTTTGTATCGTCAGTTAGCTGAGATTATTTCCGTTAATCTGGTATAACACATTAATAGGTTCTTAAATATTAAGATCCCTGAGACACAGTGTCGGGAAAAAAAAAAGTAAAGTACCCGCCGACGGGGACCTTGGGGCTTAACAGGTTGGGTTAACACATACAGGAAATACCTGACCTTGAAATAAGTGCCAAACAGCTTTAGAAAGAACTTCACTGATTTGACAAATGTAGTGACTGTTTGGAGCATGCAGTCATATTATATAATGTCCATCGGGTGACATGTACATTTGATTTTATATCTGAGCAATTTGAGGACTTTGGGGCCATGGAAGTGGAGCTGCCTGGTGAGGAGCGGTGTATAATGATGTGGACAGCAGATGAATGCTGGATTATTGTGTGGGAGCAGCAGGGATGTTCAGCTGACACTGAGTCTGCTGTGCCTCTGGATGACTGTCAATAGAAGCTGTTGGACCAACAGAGGCTCTCTGTGACTGCAGAGCCGCTCGCTGGACATGCGTCGGAGGACAGATGCGCAACAAGTGTTTTAGTGTTGCTTCCGCCGCTCAAACACACACACACACACACACACACACACACACACACACACACACACA
>CALSBZ010040927.1:0-12988 GCA_943591055.1 Gobionotothen gibberifrons
CAAAAGCATTGCACACAATTTAAACCAATCAATGTTGTGTAATTAACTAGGATAATCTGGTGTTTTTTAGTCGATGAGTAGTGCAGATATCACTTTCAAATCAATCGACAGTAAGGGGAATACTTACTTCCGGGTGTAAAATTCTCCGTTATCCAATGGGAATGGACGCTCACATTGCCTTTAAGCAGATGGGAATACATTGCAATCCGTTGAAAGCTATTTGCGTCCCTTTATGAAGCTGAAGGAATTTAGGAGCGTCACAACTGCACGCCACGGGACCCTGACCAAGCGTCGCTCCTGGACGATTATGGAGTGAGAGTGTGTTGGTTCTATAGGTTTTATGCATGTAAATGGTCTGAAAAGGCTAAAACCCCTGTGTTCCATACAGATGGAGTTTCACGCTCCTATTGGCTAGAGCTCCAACACATTGTACCTGATCATCTCTAAGCAGTTGACCAATCACAACAGAGCCAGCCAGCTAACCAATCAGAGCAAACTGGGCTCTGGTTTCAGACAGAGGGTAAAAAGAGCTGCTGCAGCACAGGCAGTATGAGAAAAATAAAGGACTCTTTGAACATTAAAGTATGAAGTAAACTAAGTAAAGTACTGTGTATTTTAGATAAACAAACATTTCTTTTTTTTGATTATATTCAAAATTGTATTTGATACTGTTTTAAGATGATACAGAGACACAAAGAGTAGCAGCAGTCACGACTTTGTGCTTTTACCAAATGTATTTATTAGATGAGTATTTATTCTGGGGTCTTCATCCAACCACCTGTTATATTGTGAGCCGTGCATGAGGCTGTGTCTGCGCCCATAAATACAGTCTAATCCCAGAACTAAATTGTATGGATTTAGAGGTATCTGTCACCAACACATTTTTAATATCAGTTAGAATGTACCCCCCAAAAGTACATTTTTTAGGGCATAACCACATAAGACGACTTTACGTACCACAGCTATGTTTACTAAGTGAATAGCACACAGCACACTTCCTGAAATAAGAAGCTTTCAAACATATATACAAACCCTTTTTATATTGGAATGGATTGAATATAAATCCTTATTTAAAAAAAGTGGAAGAATTCAATGTGATTTTTGGAAATATTTTATTTTGATGGGGGATTGTGAAACTTTGCTTGATAAAATACTGGTTTTCTTAAGTGATTCATATTTACTTATATTTCCACGTGGAAAGAAGAGCAGATCTAACAAACTGTGTGCAGATTGATGAGATGTGATGATATAAACTGCAGCTGAACGCTCCTACACTCGGAGCTGTTACAGAGCAGCGTCTGGAGTTTCTCCGCATTACTTTTGTCATTTTAACCTCACAAACCCCCCCTGCTGAGTGTTTACATATCAGCTCATTTACATCTACATACCCATATTGGGGAAAGTCTTGCATGACTCCTGGCTACTGTCCTCACTACAGCAGGGCTTCAGAGAAATACAAATCAAACAAATGTACACTGTATTTCCTGTTGTTGCTGGAATAGGGAGCTGCTCTCACACACAGACATGATGTTGGAACAATCCGTTGCAGCCTTTTTCCTCTTCTGCACAAAAGCCAAAACAAATATTTAAATGACAGATACTTTCAGTAGGCAGCAGAGGTTGACAGATTGGTGAGATCAATCTCCCAGGATGCAAAGCATGCCGCATTTAGAGTTGGGTGGGTTATTTTAACAATGTATTCAGTTACAACTAAAAGTTACATTTATCAATATAAAAGTAATCAAATCAAATCAAATCAAGTTTTATTTATATAGCACATTTATAAGCGATTTTTGGTTGAGCCAAAGTGCTGTACATATAATAAAAATAGCCTACAGTAGGGACACTTTGCAGCAAATACAACAGCACAGATTGTTCAGAGTATCAATATGAGAAAAGCTACACCCTCTGTCCTTAGACCCTCACATCGTACAAGGAAAAACTTCCGCGCAAAACCCACAGTTTTTAAAGGGGAAAAAATGGGAGAAACTTCAGGGAGAGCAACAGAGGAGGGATCCCTCTCCCAGGACGGACAGACGTGCAAGAAATGCGGTGTGTAAATCGAAGAGATAATACATTTTACAGCCTATAGACCGAATGTTAGGGAATGTGTGTGTCTGTAATAAGAAGATGAATCCACGAAGATGTCAGCTACAATCCTGTGGAACCGCAGCGATAGGTTCAGCCACAACCCGTAGTCCACGATTTAATCCAGAGCTCAGGATAGAGGATCAAGGGCACAGGACTACTGCAAGACGATCAGCCTCGACTCCGGAACCCGGCGTAGATATAGATACGAAAAAACAAGAAAAAGAGACTCCCTTGAATTAGGGGCATGAAATGCTGGAGGACTAACACTACCGCCTGTAGCTCTAGGAAGTTGCTGCGTTGTGTTTCTGTTAGAGACCAGCGCCCACCTATAGCCCTCTTCAGGCAGGTCCCTCCCCATCCTGTTCCCGTGAACACTGTGATGTAGGAGGTTACCCGTCCCAGTGGAGACCCCCTCCGGAGGCACCCGGGAGACCCCCAGAACCGGAGGTTGCCCTCCACTGAGGGGGGGATGGTCCCCAGCCGCCGTTTGTGCCTCTTGGGATCCAAACGCAGGCTGGAGAACCACCTCTGCAGGCGGCGCATATGCAGTAACCCCTGCGGGACCACAATGTGAGCAACCGTCATGAAACTCAAAGTCTGCATGACAGTTAAAGCTGTCACTGTGGCCCCCTGTCGCAGCCTGTGAACCGCCCGGAGAAGGGACGCACTTCTGCTCCCTGACAGGGTGGCGCGTAGCACGCCTGCATCGAGCACCACTCCCAAATACAACGCCTGTTGATGAGGTATGGGGGTGCTCTTTTCTCAATTGATCGCAAAGCCTTACTTGGTTAGGTGTGTGATCAATCGTGCTGTGCAAAGCATTGCCTGTTCCCTATGAGGTCGTCCAGGTAAAAGAAAAACTCTCATGCCGTGGGCGTGCAGCGGTTGAAGCGCTGTGGCCACACATTTACTGAACGTGCGTGGGGATAGGGAGTAGCCGAACGGTAATCTGTTGTACTCGTAGGCTATCCCCTGGAAGGCAAAAAGCAGACACTTTCTGTGCTCCGGAGCAATTTCCACAAGAAAGTATTCGTCTTTCAGGTGGTCAACCAATCGCCCGGTTTGCACTAGCCCCATTAACTGTTTTATAGTTAACATGCACAATTTTCTGCAGGCAATGTAGCGATTCAGGCTGCTGAGATCTAGAATAGGTCTGAATTCCCCTGTCTTCCTGAGAACCAGGAAGTACATGTAATAAAGACCATTTTCTCTGTTCTGAGGGTGCACAACAGGTGCCTGTTTCTGCACCAGAGCCTGAATCTCTGCTGAGAGGAAACCAATCTCCTCCTGGGAAGACAGATTTCCTCTCGCATGCCCATAAAAGGAGGTGGGACGCTGCAACACTGGAGTGAATAGCCCCGTTTCAGCGTCCTGTCCATCCACTTTGTTAGTACACAGTTGAGTTTCCATTCCCCATAAAATTGTGTTAATGGACAAGCCCTCAGCTGGGGGGCTGCAGCTATGAAGCTGTGAAGCCGTTCCGCCGCAAAACTCCCTGTGAAGGGAAGATTTGCCCATGGAGGGTCGACACAGAAAGGGCCGATTATTTACTGAGGACCCTGAATGCACCGCCGTGCGCTCTTGTGTGAGCGCACGCTCCACCATAATGCTGTTTTCACCACTACGGTAAACAGCATTTAATCTGAGTCTTTATAGGCGTAGTGTGTTCTACTGAGGTCGATGAACGCACCGCCACTCGCTCTTGTGTGAGTGCGGGCTCCACCATAATGCAGCCCTTACCACCACTTCGGTAAACTGCATTAATTGGAGTGTTTGCTCTAGGCGTAGTGTATTCTCTGACAGTAATACGCCGGCCATAATGCGCCCACCTGCTGGCTCCCTATACTGGGGTTTACAGCAGGGGGCGGGGAGTGTAGGACAGTGTTTCTTCCTCTGGGGATGGGCAAGAATCAGCCACGCTGCGATTACTCCTTATCCCATGAGCAAGGAGATCGATCCAAAGAGCCCTTCCGTAAACACGGGGGCTCCCAGGAGATCAACACGGTCCTCTTTGGAAAAATGCCATGCGACGTGATCCCCCAGGGACATCACACGGCGGGCAGCGGCGGCGGCCTGTGATGAAGTAGGGTCGACCCTATATCATGTGAAGCCACCAAGCACCGGTCCCCGGGGGAACCGGGCCTGGGGCAAGGCCCGTGGACCAAGCTACTTGCGGCCCAATAATCACTCTGGTGAGGCGGGGGCATCTCTAGCAATGAGTGAGTAGCCCACACACCCGCCGCCATGATCATCATCCAGGGAGAGTACAGCCCTGGGCGGTGGACTTCCATGGACGCCGGACTCGGAAGGAATGGTGAACGTGAAATGGCACCGCCTCGGCCATATCCTGGTCCCCCAAACACTTGAAGCAGAGGTGGTGGGGATCGGCGCCCGCTATTTAAGCCAGGGCACGATTTCAAAAAATACTCTTTCTCTTTCTTCCTTTCTCTCAAAAAATACGTCTCGGACTCAGTGCTAGGCTATCACCTCCGCTCGCTGAAGAGTAAAGGATGATGGTCAGGAGGCGGGGCCTCCTTTTATACGGAAGTGAGATGTGCACGCATTCAGGTAGGCCCGCCCCGGGGCCGGCTACGTCTATAGAAATCTCAGTAGGTGAATGCTTGCATGATAAGGTAGTACCCATAGAGTCCAGTAGAGGGCGGAGCCTGTGAGAGATATAACCAGTCAGTATCTGGTGTGACCACCAATTTCCTGACGCAGAGTCTGTGAGTGGAAATATTTTAGGTGACATTATATTATTATTACAGAATTTGATGAAGATGGCTGCTTGTGCAAGTACTTCTGGAATGGAGTGCACCAGCTGGGCGTAAGAAAGTAGTTCTTAACTCGTCGGGCTTAGCTACGTCCAACTTAGTGATTCGAATTTACACCGAATGCACCAAGCCTGACTAGTCTCAGTCATAGCTGCGCCTAGTCTTAAGATGCGTCCACGTCGTGAATGCACGCGAAACAGTAATTGTTGCCAAGCAACACACGTCTACATAATTTAACACTCAAACTCCTCCATTCAAAGCAAGCTAAGACTTGGATAACGAAGTCATGGATAACGGAAACCAAAAGAACAGAAAAATGAATTGTACTAATAGAGAAATTAGAACACCAATAGAAATAAATGCAGAGCATAAAAACTAGCTAACTGCCAAATGTAATAATACAATGACAAACAAACACAAACTTGCAGACTGGAAGTCAATCACTGGTGCGATAAATGACTTGGGTGATGGAGGGATACGGACGGTGGAAGAGTGTAGGAAAAAGTGGAAGGACCTACTATCCAAAGCCAAAAAGGATGCTTCGGTTCTCAAAAACCCGCCGACCGACGGAGGCCCTGCACCAAAAACATCACCATAGCCATATAATTAGGGTCTGAGACCTGAGGTCCGCAAAGACGCTATTGCAATAATAAACCTGCGAAACACACACAAAACAGGGAAAACGACCGGCAAAAGCACTGAAAAAGTGGCCAAAATCAGTTGGTAGCCCACGCGAACCTCGCACATTATTGATATCGGTCCGATTTTATTTTTTTTATTATTTATTTCTCTTTACCAAGCTCCAAACTAAGTTAAACATCTCAAAAAATGTAAAAGATATGAAAAATCTGAAGTTCATTTTAAAGTTGGAATGAAGTCTCTAGCTGGAAGTATGTGGAAGGAGAAGCATTTGGCGCAAGTTGTAGGTAAAAGAGGATTTTAAGGTACCTCCAATAGAGAACCGCAGTGACGCATCATAAAACCCGGAAGTAAGTTAGCATTTTTACCACTTCCGGTTCCTTCGATAACAATCAATGCAATTTCTCCATAGGATTTGGGAAAATAGCTCCAAATAAGGTCTGTGTTTGACACAAATTGAAGAGACAGATCACGTTTTGTTCTACGACATTAAATACATCAGACCCCGCTGGTGATTTTTGAAGAGTTTACGTGTCTGAAAAACGATGGTTGTTAACAAGTGGCTGAATAGGACTACAGAAGTTGTCCAGGCCGTTTTACGTCAGTACACCCAACACGTAAAACACTCCCGCTAAGTTTGTTTGCCCTGTTCTGCTTGAAAGCAAGTACCTGCCTCCTGCAAACTGTTCAAACAAACGCTTCAACTTGTACCATTTAGAATCTGTATGTTTGAATATGGATCTTTTAAGTTGGCGTGACGTTGAAGCAGCGACCCTGCTGTAGTTCGTTTATAGCATATGTGACCTGCTCCATCGAAATCAGTCGCATTGACCCGAAGACACATTTTGAGTTGTATACACTGCTGGAAAGAGGAGATTCCTAGCTTTCTAATGATATCAGGATTGTTTTTGTACTCCAAATATTAAGCAAAATACGTCACATTATATAATGACTGTCACCGAGTCATCATTTAGAGAAAAAGGCCTTCAAAGTTTCCTCTTCTCTGGAATCCATCGATCTGACTGATTATTAGCGGAGCAAATGATAAAAATACTACGGAGGGAAGATATTTTCGTTTGGATTACTGGTCTGGGGGAGGCTCGCGAGTGTGTGTACGTGTATACGTGTGTGTGTGGTTGTGTAATGTTGCATTCGTGTGTATTGGGTTTTTTTCCCGGGGAAACACTCACGAGAAACACGGCTGTTGTTTTGCCTGCTGTGACGCCAAGTTACTCCGTTCTCCGCTTGTAATTATGCCGTTACAAGCTTTCAAAGTTGTATTTATCATCGGAATTTGCCGAAACAAGTTTAATATTCTGAAAGCCAAGCCTTTGTTTAATTTAAATCAGATGAAAACAAACTTTAACGGACCCTGCCGTGTTATCTATGATTAATATACACCTTACATTCATAATTTCAGCCGGAGGGAGGGGGGGGCGGCGCTGCGGAAGAGCAGAGTGGTGAAGGGGAGCCGTCTTCTTCCCTTTACAAGCTTCAAAAATGTATTTATCGTGTGATTTTGGAAATAAAAGTTTCATATTCTGAAAGCCAAGACTTTGTTTATTTAAAATCAAACAAAACACCCGAACCCCGAAAAAATTGTTTTTTACGCAAATCCACGTTTATTTTGAAATGAGCCGTTGCGACTTCCGACTGATTTCGATAGAGCGGGTCACATATTGTTAGCATTTTGCTTCTGGCGACTAGATTTATGATTAGAAAATGATAAAAGTAGGGTAGACATGTGGATATTATCCGGCTGAACAAAACGTGATCCATCTCTCAAATGTGTTTCAACCACAGACCTTATTTCGAGCTATTTTACAAAATCCTATCGAGAAATTGCATTGCGTCTTTGACGAAGGAACCGGAAGGAGTTTACATCCGGGTTTTAGGACGCGTCACTGCGGTTCTCTATTGAGTTACATGTTAAAAAAACAGCCAGAACATTTACCAAAACTTAAACGTTGATAAGTCAAAATCTGTAAAAGATATCAAAAACCTGAAGAACAAGTTATATAGCTGAATGTCTTGTGATCATTTAAAAGTTGGAATGAAGTCTCTAGCTGAAAGTATGTGGAAGCAGAAGCATTTGGCGTAAGGTGTAGGTAAAAGAGGATTTGAAGTGACACAAACTGGGGGCCCCGGTCGGAGACAATATCCTTTGGGAAACCATGAAGCCTAAACACATTATGCATCATGACCTCAGCCGTTTCCTTAGCTGAGGGCATCTTGGGCAGAGCAATGAAATGTGTCATTTTAGAAAACCGGTCCACTACCGTGAGAACTGTGGTTTGACCTCTAGAGAGGGGCAGGCCAGTGACGAAGTCCATGGAGATCTCTGACCAGGGTCTGTTGGGAATAGGGAGTGGTTTTAATAGTCCTATTCGCGCCCTGGAAGAGGTCTTGTTTCGAGCGCAGACAGGGCACGCCTCCACATACTCCTTCACCTCCTTCTCCATGGATGTCCACCAGAAACGTTGTTTTATAATGAACATAGTTCTCTTGACTCCGGGGTGACAGGTGAGCAGCAAAGTGTGAGCCCAGTGGATCACCTGTGGTCGCTCGGCCTCCTGAACGAAAAGCCGGTTAGGCGGGCAACCCCTTGGTGCAGGAGCTCCAGCATTGGCTCGTATCACCTCCTTCTCTACTGACCAAGTCAGCGCTCCTACCACCCGGTTTAATCAGATGATGGGTTCCGGCTCCTTGACTGCAGGCACAGGGTCAAACAGACGGGACAGAGCGTCAGGCTTGACATTCTGAGACCCCGGCCTGTAGGAAAGAACAAAGTCAAACCGGTTAAAAAACAAGGTCCTCTCTTCTCCAGCTTCGTGGACAGGAAAGCGCAGGGGTGAAGTTTGTTGTCCTTCTGTAGTCGCTGGGTGAGTATGGGGGCAGAGGTGAACATTCCTTCAACCAGGGAAACCCCAAAATGAGTGAATGTTGGGCTGAGTTAAATAAGTGAAATGACATTGTCTCGTGATGGTTATCATTACATCTTATTTCTAAAGGCTCTGTTTGGTGAGTCACTTTAAACAACAGCCGCCCATCGAGAGCACTCGCTTCAAGAGGCTGGGGTAGAGGTTTAGTTTTTATGTCCAATTTTTTAACTAAACCCCAATCCATAAGACTTTTGTCTGCCCCTGAGTCAATGAGAGCACCATGAGTAACCACATTGTCTCAGATTTTTACCTGGATGTGGGTCAGGGTGCGAGGAGGAAAGTCAGAGGAAGAGATCTGGCTCACTAACGTACTCCTCTTTATTGGTGAGCCTCCTCTTTTACCGGACAAGCCGCTTGTGGATGTCCGCGCTGCCCGCAGTAGAAGCACAGACCCTCCTTTAATCGACGCTGGAGATACGGATCAACAGCATCCTTGGATTTATTCCTTCTCCTCTCCGTCAAACGATTGTCTATCCTTATTGCCATGGATATGACAGAGTCCAAGTCAGCGGGCAGATCGAGAGGCGCCAGCTGGTCTTGTAGGGGATCCGAGAGACCGCTGACGAAAGCGTCAAACAATGCAGCGGAGTTCCAGCCGCTGTCGGCTGCCATAGTCCGGAACTCGATGGCGTAGTCAGCCACACTCCGCTGATGTTGTCACAGCTTAATCAGAGCCCGAGCTGCTTCCCTGCCCGGCGTGGTTTGATCGAAGATCTTTCTCATAGTGTCTATGAAGTTTTCCAGAGACCCGCAGATGGGGGAGCCTCGGGACCACTCTGCCGTAGCCCACGCTGCTGCTCGGCCGGAGAGATGGGAGATCATGAAAGCCACTTTGGAGAAACAGCCTGCAGGTGAGTGAGCACACGCTGAACCTCTGCTGCCAGTAGATTTACTTGGGTCATCACCGATGTTTGTAGTTCCACATGGCTGTTGGTTAGATTCTGCACTCCCTGCTGCATGGTGGCCATATGCTCCTCTTGTTGCCCAAGACGTTGGCCCTGAGAGCGGATGGCGTTCTTTATCTGATCTGAGTCGGCTGAGTTCATTTTGTTGGTCAGTTCGTACTGTCAAGGAGTGAACTCTGAGGCATGAACTCAATTGCACGACTCAAACTCAGACTCGGATAGTGTTTCAAAATAAAGACTTTACTGGGATTGGCACAGTAATGAAAACAAGGAAAACAAAAACACTCTTTCGAGGAAAACTAGAACAGTGATCAATAACATAGATCCGTGAGAAGTCCCTGAGGTAAGCAGGTACGTAGGTCATAGAGAGACAACGAACTGACAATGAACAGGAGGGAGCTAACACAATATATACACAGGTAAAGGGGACACAGGTGGAAACAATCAGGGCTGGGAAAACAATCAAGGACAGAAGGGGGCGGGGAGCGTGGAGGCCTGAAATGAGAGGGAGAATTTATTTAAGGGAATAAACATAAAGCACAGGACAAAGGGACATGACAAAACTAACATAAAGAATAAACTTTCACTATAAGTTTCTTAGACATGACACTTGATGGCGAGTGAACTGTCACCATGGCAACAGAATTTGATGAAACCCCATAATACGCTTCGATGTGTTGATGGCTGCATCGTTCCCAAACCTGTGAAGTTTTGGGCCGTTTTCAGCATGTTTCTCTGAAGTTATGAGAAAACCGTGTTTCATGGTTAGCATTGTGTTGCCATTGCAATGGCATTTGAATACATCTCAAAACTGTCCCATAGATGTCTTCACGGCTGGACTGTTAGCACACGTGAAGTTTGAGCACTTGACAATTTTCATAGGAATTATAGCAATATCGTGTTTTATGGCGAGGGATGCGTTGCCATGGCAACAGCATATTTTGAGATCTCAGATTTGGCTTAGAGCTGTTGAGGCATGGTTCGGTGATATACAAGCGAAGTTTCGGGGACGATCGGACCATGTCCATTCATATTAAAAACCTAAATAAGATCTTTTTAAATTAATATGAATACCCTCTTCATAAAAAGAGACTTCCTTGTAGTTAGTAAACTACTGATACATTAGTTAACAGTCTCACAAAACTTAAAATGAAACATCCTTAGCAAGCACAAATCATTTAAAAAACAAACAAATCAAACAGCAAATTATAATATTACCCCACATCACTTCATATTGGGCTTCCTTATAGTTGTGTGAAATAATTAAACACTAAAAAAGACAAGATCAAGGGGGCATTAGGATATTTTTAATTATTATTACTCTCTTCAAATAGACTTTCTTATAGTTAATAAAGTAATTACCCACTAGTTCACAAGCCCTACAACTAAAGAGAACATCCTTAGTTATCCCCAGTCATATTAAAACCTAAATAAGATCTTTTAAAATTAATATGAATACCCTCTTCATAAAAAGAGATTTCCTTGTAGTTAAACTACTGCTACAGTCTCACACAACTTAAGAAACATCCTTAGCAAGCACAAATCATTTCGAAAAACCCTAAATCAAATTTAGAGAGGACAATAAAGTTTTTCTTTTAAGTGTCTTAGTGAGTGAAAATTAATGGCTTTTTATTTAGAGCGTATTTATTTTTAAAAACTAACTCCACCCCCACTACCTTCTGACATCACAGCCAAAGGAAGGGGGGTGTGACAGGAGGAGGTGATAGGCAGGGGGTGTAAGGGGGACGATGGGAGACAGGTTCACACACAACTTCAAAGAGACTGCCTTAATCAACACCTTGATTAACATCAGAGGCTTCTAACATACCGATGCGTTTTCACACCGGCATGTTATAACACCTCAACCCTCACATCAAAAGGACAGACAACAAGGGTTAATTAGATTAGACAACAAAAGCTCTACTACAAGGGGACATATTGCACCTACATGCTAAAACACATCACCCCCCTCACATGGGGGGTGTGAGAGGCAGGGGGTGTAAGGGGAGACAGGGGTGCGAGACAGTCTCACGCACAACTTCAAAGAGACTGCCTTAATCAACACCTAGATTAACATCAGAGGCTTATAACAGGCCTGTGCGATGTCACACCGGACTGTTATAACAACTCAACCCTCACATCAAAGGACAGACAACAGAGGCTAATTAGATTAGTGCGAGACAGTCTCACGCACAACTTCAGAGAGACTGCCTTAATCTACACCTGGATTAACATCAGAGGCTTGTAAAATGCCGGTGCGAAGTCACACCTGCATGTTATAACAACTCAACCCTCACATCAAAGGACAGACAACAGAGGCTAATTAGATTGGACAACAAAGGCTCTACTACAGGACAGACGTCTAAGGCTAATTAGATTAGACAACAAAGGGTCTACTACAGGGGGGCATTTCACACCTATATGTGATCACACATCACCCCTCACTTCAAAGGATCTCACACCTACTTGTGATATCACACCTACATGTGAATACACATCTCAAACAAAGGGAGGCGGGACTTAGCTCATGAGCATAATTGGGGGCGGGCCCACCTGTCACTTGTTATGCATACTAATGAGACGAAAGGGGCATCCTTATTACTACTAATGTTGGTGCGCAAATGCGCCTTTTTTCAAATGATCCGGTGCTCCTGTTTTGGCGGGGGGTGCGCATGGGCACCTGCGCACCAGTTATGTGCAGCCCTGTTTATAAGCTGCTTGGTTTTTGCAACAGTCCCTGTAAATAGAAGCAGTCAAATATTTGAATTACACTGTATATAAATGTGTTATTCATTTCTAAAATGAAAGTAATTAAATTCGAATTTTGAGTAAAATAAGTGTTTATCACTCTACTTTCACCACAGCAGGGACTGAGATACATTAGGACTGAATAATGACTTCATATTACATACCAAGGTTCATGTGATGTGTACAAATACAAATTGAGTATTCAAACTTTTTTTTTCAACCAACACTTTATTATAAATATTTTTTTTTCAACCAACTATCTATATAAATATAAGAAACTGGAAAATCTCACTATTTACAATATTGAACATCAGAACTTTCAACCAACTATTCATTATAAATGTCAAGATAGTGTCAAGGTCTTTGTCTGTCTTCCAAGACAGTGGGTCTGGCTGCTGTGTAGGTGGGGGTGATGGTGCATGGTGCTGTGTAGGTGGGGGTACAAGTGCTATACGATACCTCCACGAGACCTCCTTGCTGGCTGGGTTGAAGGTGATGGCTGTGGTGGAGCCTTTGTGCTGAGGTGTATATTGACCTGGTGGCAGCCGCAGATGGAGGTGGAGGCAGCTGTAGTGATGCTGGTCTGCTGGTCCTTGGTGGTGATGGCTCTGGTGAAGGCCCTTGAGCCACAGTAGATCTTGACCTGGGGGCCGGCACAGATGGATGTTCTGGCTGCTGGATAAACGCCACCACAGGCAGCTGTGAAACATCTCTGTAAAACAAATTAAAATGTAGGACAATAATTACAACTAATTTCATTGAAATAAAGTTCAAGTAGAATGTTGCTCAAGCACAAATAACAATGCACACATAAAAAGAAAGTTTGGGAGGTTGGACAAGAGACTCACTCACTCACTCACTCACTCACTCACTCACTCACTCACTCACT
>CALSBZ010040932.1:12165-25921 GCA_943591055.1 Gobionotothen gibberifrons
AGAGAGAGAGAGAGAGAGAGAGAGAGAGAGAGAGAGAGAGAGAGAGATTTGTATTTAGATTTTCAACAAACAATTAAATTATTTGCTTAATTACATTGAGAGAAAATTCCCTTTTTTTTTTCTTACACAAAGACAGAGTTAAAAGCGAGCTCCTCCCCCACTACAGAGCACACAGCTGTAGTGAAACACCACCGGGTTAAAAACTCTTCCATGCTTCTCATCAGACAGTGAAATCTAAAATCTACACTCACTCGTGCCTTTACCAAAGATAAAAACATTTGAGTGAGTTGCTGACCGGCTGCACTGTTTATTTTGTTTTTTCTGCTTTTGTAGATCGACATTTTTGCCTGCCCCACAATGAAATTGAACAGTTCCCACTTCCCTGCATTCTGTTTCTTGTAGCCAGCACCAAAAATAAAAGCAGTCTCTGTAAAAACCTCCCCACAGTCTAAAAACACCGTTTTTAAAACATTAAAAAGAGGCTTCAGTCTGTGACAGCCCAGGTAGCAGTGTGTTATTGTCTCTCTGTCGGTGCAGAACGGACACTCGGAGGACACGGTGGGGTTTATCTTTGACACAAAGGCGTTAACGCCCAGGGCCCCGTGGAGGATCCTCCACTGCAGGTCTCCTGTCCGCTTGTTCAGTGGAGGTTTGTAGAATAGCCTCCATATTGGTTCACAGCCACAGCCTAGTTTCTGTTTGTTCAGGGCCAGAGTGCAGAGTCTATAAAAACCTTTCCCATTAAGCATTTGGAAGTCTGCATGAGTCCTGGGCTCTAGTCCATCCTGGTCAGCTAAAATCCCCACTGGTGGTCCGTGAGCGCCCCCTAGTGGTCCGTGAGTATATTGGTAAAATTTCACATTTGAAATAAATAAATACATTTAAGTTTTCCGCACTCTCGCGGGAATATCTCAGCGATGAAGCGAGGTTAAGTTTCACTTTCAATTGCATGATATAGCCCAGCGCAACACCTTGATCACACATGTAGCCACTTGTTTGTACCATTTTCAGGCGATTTGTAATCTGTTCTAGAAAAACGATGTGGTTTTTGATATGTGTGGAGTTAGGTGGTCCGCGAGTGTTTTTTTATTGGTTAAGTGGTCCTTGGTATGAAAAAGTTTGAGAAACACTGGTCTAGACAGACCGCCATTTATCTTAAGCACACTCTCAATGTTCACATACATCACCTTTATCTTGGCGATGAAGCTCGGGCTGAGGCCGAACCTCTCCAGCACCTTCCACAGGTAACGGTGCTCAACCCGGTCGAAAGCCTTTTCCTGGTCCAATGAAACCAGACCAGTGTCGAAACTCAATGAACCAGAGACTTCCAAAATATCTCGAATTAGTGACACATTGTCAACAATTGACCTGCCGGGCACACAGTAGGTCTGGGTCCGGTCTACCACCTGGTCCATCACCTTCCTCAGCCTGGAAGACAGGGCCCTGGACAGCAGCTTGTAGTCGGTGCACAGCAGAGAGACGGGCCTCCAGTTCTTTATTTCCTGTAAGTCGCCTTTCTTTGGAAGGAGGGTTAAAACAGCTCTTCTGCAGCTCAGAGAGAGGAAAGAGTCATTCAAACTTTCATTAAAAAAGGTCCATTAAATCCTCTTTTAAAAAGTCCCAAAATGTCTTGTAAAATTCTGGGGGGAGGCCATCTATTCCAGGGGCCTTCCCCTCCTGCATGCTCTTGAGTGCTGCACACAGTTCCTCCTCAGTCAGGGGCCCGTCCAGCTCTTTGTTTGTCTCTTCAGAGACTGTTGGTAGACCCCTGCAGAACAGATAAAAAACTCCATCATCTTCAGTGTACTCACTGGTGAAGAAGTCGCAGTAGAAGTCCACTGCTCTCTGCCAGATCTGGCTGTTCCCTGTCAGCTGCTGTCCTCCTGCTGACCTCAGAGCGTGGATCAGCCTGCCCTGCCCGTTCTTCTTCTCCAGACTGAAGACGTATTTTGTGGGTGAATCCATCATGGAAGCGCTCTGGAATCGGGACCGGACCAGCGCCCCCTGTGCTCTAGAACCCAGCAGGTCCGCCAAAATGGCTTTTTTAGATTTGAGGTCTTCAATACAACCTGCATTTCCTGTGGACTCTGCAAAGCTCTGCAGTTCCACTATTTCCATCTCCAGATCTCTCATAGACTTGGTGATGTCACGAGAAACATTGAGAGTGTACTGAAGACAAAGCTGCTTGAGTTAAAATCCCCCTTCCTTTCTCTAAAACCTTTCCAAAAATAAATAAAAACCTCTCTAAAATGTGTGTCTAAAAGCAGAGCAGTGTTAAAATGCCAATATGCAGATTTGCTTTTTATGTTGGCAATAAAAACATCACACAATACAAGGGAGTGGTCCGAGAACCCAACAGGCAATATAGCACACTTTTTAAAAACATTCAAATGGTGCTTAAAACAATAAAACCTGTCTAGCCTAGCCAATGATAAAAGGTTCTCCCTCGTGTGGACCCATGTGTACTGTCTGTGATGTCTGTGATGCTCTCTCCAGATGTCTGATAGACTATGTGTTGCTATTAACTGTGTCATGGCTCTTTTGGATGCAGCATGAGGTTCCCTGTGGTTCCTATCTAGCTCGTCATCCTGTGTGCAGTTAAAATCTCCCCCTAAAAATAAAAACTCTTCTGGTTCACACTCACTTAAAACAGCGCTGAGCTCGTTTAAAAACTGAACTCTGGCAGGACCTGAATTAGGAGTGTACACATTGATAAAAACCAGATTAAAAAGCTCATAGCTGGCTCTCACCACCAGCAGTCTGCCCTTTACTCGTTCTTCCACTGTGTGGGACTTGGGGATAGCCTTTAGCAAACAGGACTGCCACTCCTGCACTGGTGCTGCTAAGACCACTTAAGACCACCTCCCCATCCCACTCCCTCCTCCAGTCTGTCCCGTTTAAAGTGTCACTGTGCGTTTCTTGTAGCATTGCTACATTTACTTTTTTTATTTTTAAAAGCTCATAAATACAAGCCCTCTTCCCCACATCCCTAGCTCCATTGACATTTAAAGTGCACACTTTAAAATCACTCATTAAAAAGGATGTGAGGAGAGACACACCGCTTAAGAACAACAATTATGTTAAAACCATCATGCTAACTGCCGTGCATGTCCTTTTCCTCTTCATTTAAAATCTCTCGCTGTAACTTCCCTTTCAGGACCTTCAAGCGATAAGACTCCTGCTCAGTGAAAAGATGCATCTGAGCTTTCACAGACTGTAGAAACAAACTCTTGTCAGTAAAATACTCTTCTATTTTTACTCCTCTTTAGTTTTTTGTTTCTTTAAGAAAAGCTTTGATTTGCTGCACTTTAAAAAACGGACTTTTAAGTTGTGAGCCGGTGAGAGGCTGGCTGTCCTCAGCACAGTCCTCTTCCTCATCCTCCTCATCCTCCTCCTCCATCAATTCTTCCTCACTTTCTTCCTCCTCTGCCTCCTTCACCTCGTCCACCGCTTCCTCCTCTCTCTCTCCCTCCTCACTCACTTCCACCCTCTTGGCCTGAGAGACTTTCTCTTTTCTTTTGTTTGTACAAGTTTGAGCTTCACTGTTCTCTTCACTTGCAGCGGATGCAGAGAGTTCTGCCGTCTCCACTGTTTCTTTCGGGACAACCTTTTTCCCCACATCAACCAAAAGGTCACTTTTTTCATTAGTCTTTTTTTCCCCATAGTTTTCCTTGTCCTGCTTAGGGAGCTCTGAACCCTCAGCCTTCTTTGGGGGACTCTCATCTTGCTTTGGGGGACTCTCCGATTGCTTTGAGGGACTCTCATCTTGCTTTGAGGGACTCTCATCTTGCTTTGGGGGACTCTCATCTTGCTTTGAGGGACTCTCATCTTGCTTTGGGGGACTCTCAGCTTGCTTTGAGGGACTCTCAGTGGGGTTTCCCGCTGCTGCTGTTTCAGCAGGAGTCTCTTTTGTATTTTTTTTCTGTTTCTTATTTTTTTCCTCCTCCTCCTGTTTCTTATTTTTCCCCTCCTCACCCTTTTTTTTTTCCTCTTCCCCGTTTCTTATTTTTTTCCGGACACGCTCTGGCCAAGTGCCCCTCCTCCCCGCATCCGAAGCACTTGACAGGCCCCGAGTTTACAAACATTACGTAATTAAAATCATCCAACTTTAGGCTTAACACCAGATTAAAGTGCCAGTGAAGTGCATTTTTTTGGGCCAAAATGAAATGGCAGTTTCATTCCTTACATATCATTGTGCCTGTTCATGGGTAAAATAATTTTTTAGGAAGTGCGAGGGACGAGATAAACACCGCTAAACATCGCAAGTTTTTCATTGCCGTCTGAGCATACCTGAAGCAGCTGTGACGTCACAAGATGAACCCAGTTGTGATTGTAAACATGGCGGAGACTTCGGAGACCATCTACAAGCTGATGCTGACAGCCCCGCTCCTGCCGTCCGCTTGTGGCAGACCACACTTCCACGCTCACCGGCAGGCCATCGGGAGGACCGGGAGGGTGTGTGTATGTGTGGCGCGACTCGCGAGCGAGGCACACCTTGTGTTGTTGTTGTTAGCATCTGGTGCTAGCTAGCTGCGCTAACGGATATAAGGAGCTGTTTCAATGAAAACAGAGGAACGACATTTCGCCGACAACTGCGCCGAGCACTTGACTTTATGCAGGTAGCCAGACAGTGGGACATTGTACGAAAAGTCAGCACACTCAGCACCGATAGTGTGCGCAACATCATTGCAGCTCCCGTTCGAGCATATTATGCCTTGAGCTGCACATAGCGTAACGATCCATCACAGTGTCTCCACAAACACACACACACACACTCACCTTCATCTTTTGGGAACAGAAACATCGCTACTACAGCCAGCGGCAATGCATCGCTTCCCGACTGTTTTTCCTCCCTTTGTCTTCACTGTCGCCTCCATTGTCAGGTTTTCTCGATTGGCAATCACTTCCAGTCGACTCCGACTTCGACTTTGAAACAGAGCAAAAATGAATGGTGATGAATGTAAACACTTCGACCGTGTCCATCTTGTGACGTCACGCAGTAGATCGCAAGCCACGCCCACGAAGGCGGAGGTCGACTGCGGATTTCAATTCAAACTCGTCAAATTCGTTGCTATTCCAACATCTTTGATAGGGGTCCAATGGACAATGTTGGTCATTACTATATGTATTAGCATAACAGATCATGCACAGGCGCACACTTCACTGGGCCTTTAAGTTCCTCATCTCTTTTATTGAGGATCATGAGGACACTTCTCCTGTGAGACACACAGCTTCAGTGGAGATCTGCAGCCCGAGGACAGCTTCCTGATGGAGGACACTATCTTCCCGTGCTTAGACAGCTCTCTCACCAGAAAGTCATCCCGTATGAACGGCGGGATATTCTAAATCATAACCCTTGTAGCAGGGGTGATTAGTGGAGACACGGAAATGAAAGTTTCATTCACAACGATCCCGGTCTCCGCCACCTTGTTCGCTTTCCCTTCCGTGTCCACAAATATCACCACCCTGCCGTTCATCCGAGCCGCAGATCTGATGCTGCCGTGCCCCACTAATGCCCCCACAGCCAGGCTGCACTCCTCCACCGAGCACGGTGTCATCGGAGAAATTTTAAAACCATGTTTTCGACTCAGCAGGGCATAGTCCATGCCGCAACTGCGTCACACACACTGACACACACAAACCATATACAGGGTTCTTACACCTTTTCCAAAGTCAAATTCAAGCACTTTTCAAGCATTTTCAAGGTGCATTTTCAAGCTTTTCAAGCAGCTTACAGCGGCACTTGTAAATTACATATTTATATGCACATACTTATACTCAAATTATTATTTCCCTACCTCACATTAAATCAGATGTTCTTTATGCTATAAACAACCAAATGTGTGTTTCATAATAGCATTCTACATGAGGATGACAAATTAAAGAAAAGAAAACTAAGTTTAATATTTTAAAATGAGTAAACCATCTGTAAGTAGACTGGGCATCCCATATAACCTGGCTGAGCCAATATAAAACAATCAGCCAAATAACTTTTCAATAAATTCTTTATTAATGTTTTTGAGGTCCTTTTAGGTTGGCAGTAAACTCCAAGGTTAGGACAAACGTTTTCTTTTGATAGAATGTGACCAACCGAGCACAGTGTGAAGAGAGCGAGGCCACAGAGCACACACTTTCTACATCATACAAAGATATATATGTATATAAATTATAGACGATTGAGGGAAGGTCCTTTGGGTCAGTAGGTTGTGTGTGCGTGTGCGCGTGCGTGCGTGTGTGTGTGTGTGAGTGTGTGTGGCAAGGCTTATACACTAGGGAGTGTCTTTCAGTTCCTTGAGTTTATCAGTTAGCTGTCTCTCCAAAGTCTCCAGATGTCTTTCCTTTTCCTTAGCAGCTCTTCGAAGGCCATTGGACTTGGAGATGAAGCTTAGTTGTCCTTCCTCCATTCTCTTCTTTTTGGCTTTTATCTGTGTTATCTCCTCCATCATTCCTTTCCTCTTCTGTGTCTTCTTCTCATCTTGCTTTAGACGTCTTTGGTCATCAAGATACATGTGATATTTCTGCCTGGCAGATGCTGCAGAGAGGAGCAGCTCTTTTGTGTAGGCTATGTTGAGCAGCCCTCCAACACTGTGCACATGGTCATTAATGACCCGCTGAGCAATCAATGAATGCTCTTTGAGGTTCTCCACCACCACTTCCTTGTTGACTGAAAACCCTCTCTCAACGGATGCTTGACCATGTGAAAGGACCAGGACGAGTTTTACTACCTCCCATAGATGACGACACTCTGCTTTGTTGGATAAATGCTCCTGGTAGAATTCATCCAATCTTCCACTTTGTGGGTTGAAGTCCCTGAAGGAATCTGACGCTGACATCAGGCTGTGGTCATAGAAGTGTCCAAACTCCCTAATGATCTCATCGCAACATTTGTCTTCAATGCGGCCAGTTTCCACAAGGAGCCGCAGAACAGTTGTGACTTTTCGTGTGCTTACTTCTTTGCTCTTGAGAAGCACCCTTGGATCCAGAACAGACAAGTTTCTTACAAGGGGATATTTGAGTGGAGCCTTTTCAAAAAGCTTGGAGACCATCTTCAGCAAAAAACAGCTTGCAATTCTGTCTGAACTCCAGCCTCAACCTCTCACCACCTGAGCTCTTCTTCATGTGTTCCTCCAGGCCTCGCTCTGTGACAAATCCCACTCTCAGTTTGGTGACATCCATGTGGTTGACTGGGTCAGTTAAGTCAACTTGCAGAAGCTTGACTGTGGTAGTTGCATTATTCATGACACTGGGCTTGATAAACTTCTCCAATAGACTCCTCCGTATATTAGAGAGATCCTGACTCATAAATGGCAGCATCGGTTTATCAGTCTGGTATAACTTCAAAAAAGGTGTGACTTCCCTTGCCACCATTAAAAAGAAGTTGAGCTTTGCTTCGAAGAGGTCATCTTGAACAATCATCTGAGCAGTCTTAAAAGACTTAGTAGATGGTTCTGTTACAGTTTTCATTTTGGCAGCATCGATGTATTTTTTTAGAGAAGGCAAAATCTGTAAGGCACGCTCAGCTACCTCCACATTTTCAAGCCATCGATGATGACAGAAGTCAAGAGGGAAGGATGAGGTACCAGTGACTTCTGTATAGTCCTCCCTACGAGCTGGAACATCCTTGAAAAGCTATTTAAGGGCTGACAGAGCATTTCCCAGGTCCCAGTTTGTGGCTGCACACCCTGCTCTAAAGGAGTTGTGTAGTATATGCAAACCACAGCTTCCTACATTTAGCATTTGCTTGCCGGTTTGTCCTTCAATGTTTTGCTGGGCTATGGAGAAGAGTTTCCAGTTCACATTTGGGCCGTCCATTGACAGCTGAATCAGGTTTTGGAAGCCTATATCCAAACACACTGTCTCAACCTTCTCATATATTTGTGCTGCAGTGTGATGACCCAAGAAAAACGATGTCAGATACCGTGAGTTTACTTGGTTATCATTCCAGAATCTAATGTGGATGTCAAGCTGGCTTTTCTTCATTTCCCGATTTAGACTTTCATCGAACAGAAGAACATATCCAGACTCTTTCTTGGCTTTGGCCTTCATTATGGAAGAGAAATGAGGACCAATCCCAAATGTAGTGAGATATGCCACTTTATTCTCCCCACAACTGAACTGCTTCGCTACATCACTGTCAGGAAACATTGTCTGGAAAATGGCCCCTGCGTTCTCACATGATTTGTATGAATAGTGGCTGGTTACAACTTTTGTTGCCCAACATATTTCTGCTTTGAGTGTTGGATTAGAGCTAAAAAAGGATGTTAAAGTGCCTGTGGTCTTGCTGGATGAATTGGCTGGATTTGATGAACCTGCTGATATTAGAGGGGCAACTCCTGTCGCTACTGCACTGGTGGCTTCAACTGTATTGGCTCTCTCTACACTGCTGGTTGCTGATGTGGATGTAGCTGTGCTGCTTGCATGCAAAAAATCTACCAATGTAGGACCTGGAGTTTGAAGTCTTCTCATCCAATCTTGATGCTTCTTTCCTAAATAACATATTAACACAAATTGTTTATTTATAAAACAGTTATCAGTAAGATGCTGAAAATGATAGTTGTCATTCAGTTATGTCGCTCTGTGTTATTTTATTAAGTTATCTGCTTGTTTAACCTCTTTCATGGCAGTAACATGACATACAGTAGCGTACAGTGGTGTAAATTAACTAAGTAAATGTACTCAAGTACTTTTTAAAATACTTGTACTTTCATTTTATGCAACTGTGTACTACACTTCTACGCCACTAAAGTTCGCCACTCTGCTGTTCCGTAGCGCTGCTCCCCTCCCTCCGCTGAAATTATGAATATATGGCATATAGTAATCAGATAACACGGCAGGGTCCGTTACAGTTTGTTTTCATCTGATTTCAAATAAACAAAGTCTTAGCTTTCAGAATATTAAACTTGTGTCGGCAAATTCAGATGATAAATACAGCTTTGAAGCTTGTGACGGCATAACTACAAGCGGAGAACGGAGTAACTAGACGTCACAGCAGGCATAACAACAGCCGGTGTTTCTCGTGAGGGTTTCCCCCGGGAAATAAACACAATACACACAAACGCAAAAATACACAAACACACACACACACACACACACACACACGCTTCCCCCAGACCAGTACAAACGAAAATATGTTTCCTCCGTTAGAAAGCTAGGAATCTCCTCTTTCCAACAGCGTATATAACTCAAAATGTGTCTTCGGGTCAATGCGACTGATTTCGATAGAGCAAGTTTAGGCACGAAAAATACTACCAGTAGAAATACATTGCTTTTAAAATCATTCTGTGTGACATGAAACACCACAGGATGGTGACTGTTGCACATACTGACATACGCTCCTCTGAAATTATTGTCACCTGCATAAGCAATTATCCCACATTGAGTTCGCTAACGTTACTAGCTTAAACAAACGTAACATGCAACGTTAGCCTAAACCAAAATGCTCTACTACAGCTTACCTTTCATGTGGCTCGTGAGCGCAGACTCTCCCATCGAGAACAACTGAATGTCTTTTTGGCAACCTTTGCAGGAGGCTACTCGTGGGCTTAATCCTCGTTTTAGCCATGGTTTGTATCTTTCGTCAGATAGCCAACGGTCGTGAAAACAGCAACCTCCCGGCATACTGTCATCGATATCACTCTCAATAGAATGCCCAGTTCACAAAAAAAAAAAAACACTTGCAGGTCGCGCGCATAGCGCGGGAAGGCCGGAGCGGGGCTGTTTTATGTAGAAGCGAAGCAATTACTTTATTTTAATCTAAAAAGCGAACTATTCAGTCAGACAGCAATTTATTGTAAAAGTAAAGCATTTACATTTTCAAGCACTTTATCTCATGTTTTAGGACCATTCCCAAAAATCAAGCACTTTCCCAACCTTGAAAACACCACGTCAAATTTCAAGCATTTTCAAGCACCCGTACGAACCCTGCATATACACAATACACACAACAATAAATGTGTTAGTAGAAAAACGTGTGAAAAAGTTAGTAACTCACTCACACCACGCTCCTCCGACGAGAGAGCGAGAGCGAGAGCGAGAGAGAGAGAGAGAGCACAAAGTAGATTAGAATGTTACCTGGCTTCTAAACAGAGAGTATGAGCTGGCAGAATATCTCTCAACTGTCAGAGATAGAAAGCAGAGACAGATCCTAACCAAGTACAGGCTCAGTGACCACAAACTGGCAATCGAAACAGGAAGACTCAAAAGATCCTGGCAACCAAAAGAGAACAGAATATGTGGTCACTGTACGACAGGTGAGACTGAGACAGAGATGCACTTCCTCCTAAAGTGTGAAACGTTCAACGAAGTAAGGAGCATTTACTGGAACAAGTTGAACTCTGTAATCCCAGGTTTCAAGGAGGTTAATGACCTCTCAAGACTGAGAGTACTCCTAGGAGAAGGAGACAAGGCACACCTTGCTGCCCAATATGTATACACATGCCACAAGCTGAGGGACAGTGAATGAGACACACACACACAGAAATGTAATTGTATCACTGTATATATCATCAATAATATGTAAACATTTTAAATGTATGTTAATGTTGTTAATTATTTTGTATTGTGATGCTTTGGCAACATTGTTTAATTTAACTTCCATGCCAATAAAGCCCCATTGAATTGAATTGAATGGAATTGAGAAGGAATGACAGCTTTTCTCATGTGAGACTGATATTTTACTTGAAAATAAGTTATTTGATTTCTCTTTTGTAATTGTTCTTTTTAGCAAAAAGGTAACCGAAAGGACCACACATGTCTGGTGCAAAACACCAAGAAAATTGATTGCCCAGCTACGATCAATGTTGTGCATTTGATGAAGTTGAATATAAAGTAGGCACTTTAACTGGCTGATACGGGGAGACGTTTCATTTCGGATAGGCAGTGCTTTGGCACGGCTGGGTCTGATTGGACTTGGCTCCCCCAGGCCTGGTGAGACCTGGTCTATGCTGGTGCGATATAGCGCGGGGGGACCTATCCTGATCCTGGGAGGAGATCATCTATCTCTTCAGATCCAACTGACTTAAGACTGGGGAAGCCAGAAATGGTGCAAACAATTGGTTTTAAGTGGCTTGGATGGTAAGTATGCGGCCCCCTTGGGTTCCATTCGGAACAGCACGCAAGGTGGGTGGTCCAGGCAATCAGGATCTTAAACGTCGCCAGGTCTTCTATGGGTTTAGACCCACCATCACAACAGCCCATTTTTGCACCACATACGTTTAGTGTTTACTCATTCTTCCTAAAATAATTCTTAAATCTCCTTTTTTAGACCCATATTTATCACATCGTCCACTAGTCAAAGAAGTGTTTGAAACAACAACACCACACCCACGGGAACAAACGACGGAAGCAAACACCAACATGATCCCGTTTATCACAACCTACTCCTCTCATTCCACAGTCATGGGTAGGCAAATAAAACGTAACTTTCAGGAAATCATGGGAGACCAATTCGTAAACCAACCAACCAAAGTCATTTCAGCATTCAGAAGGAACCCCAATCTAAAAGACCTATTGGTCCGGGCCAAACTTCCCCCCGTGGGCACAAGTGTCCATAGACCTCAAGGTCTTAAAACGGTGACAAACCCCAAATCGAAAAAAACGTACACAATGCAACAGGGCGTCACTTTGAATCCCACAAATTGTGTGTACCTAATCAAATGCAAACAATGCGGGATCCTCTACGTCGGTGAAACCAGGAACGCGTTAAAAGTCCGCCTGTCACAACACAGATACAACATTGGGCAGAAGCTAAAAATAACAACCCATTTGGTCCAACATTTCAATCAGCATGGACTTCAAAACCTATTTCTCCGGGGAATCAAACACAATCCTCTCTGGACAACCGCGGATAGACAAAAAGAAGAAAGAAACTGGATCAGAAACCTGGGAACAATATTTCCAGGGGGGGCTAAACAAAGCATATAGATAAATATAAAGGACCTCTTCAGCATAACAACTTTTAAATATTCCGACTATCGATTTTAATATCAGAGCTCAACATTAAAAATATTTAAAATCTAAAATATTTAAAACAGTCCACTTCTCTACCTCTTTACTTTCTAGCCCAAACCTTTCCCCTCTCGGGCCCCCCGGGGTCCCGTTAGAGGGTAACAGGTTAACAGAGAAAGCCTAGACCGGCTGCGGAGTGTGGAACGTAGACACTGACCTACTCTCGTACCTCTGAATTTCTCTAACCAGTGTCCAGCAGGGATGCACCTCTTTCTCTCCCTCTATCCTCACCCTATTTTCTAACTATAGTCATTAGTAGATTTACTACTTAAACCTTAGTCGGACCACGAAACTTTGTGGTTAGACTAATTAGTAGAGGCGGTTAACTGACCAATTCTACTGAGTGAAGGCGTTTAAATGTCCGCTTATATTCACTCCTAAATCTTAGAATTTCTCGGAACGCAAAATCACTATTTATAATTACAATTACTTACATGCGTCTCTCTCTATACTCCTTTCATAGATTTCCAAACAAAACTCCAATATGGCTTCCAGAGAATTGACAGACTTCCAGGTACTGACCAGGACCATCTTTGGTTTTCTTCGAACCTACCACCATCAACAGACCATCAGGCAAACCATCCAGGGTTCAGTGAACATCCTCCCACGTCTGATTCAGACAAAAAAACAAATAGCAAACACATTTAAACCATGCATTCCAACGGTGGACACCTCCCACCTCCTACAAGGAAATGCCAATAACTGGCTTCAAACTGGGTTACAAATATCGGACGAGCACCACACCCAAACGATCTCGGTTCTACTCTCCAAGCTTACAAGAATGACGAATGAGGAGGAACAACGGGCCTGGGAGGTGGCCGGAAAATGGGCAAGATCAAAATACCGTAATATACATAATGGGATTTTCATCCAAGTAGCCGAGGATCTTCACATGATGGGTATTAGTATTTCTCGTCATAGGACCTTGTTTCCTAACACCACCATTCTGACCCCCCAACCCAAGAAGGTTGAAACCCGACGTCCAACCGGTGGGCAGTCCCCTTTGGGGAGCGCCATGGCCTCGCTGGCGCCCATCACTGACTTGCCTTTGGCGACCGGGCCACGACACCCACAACCAACTGTGGAGATGGCCTCCCAAAACCTTTGCCTATCTCCCATAATACCCCTAACCCCAACCCCTCGCCGTCTTAGAGGCGGAGCTTTAAAGAAACCCCTTCTCATCACAACCACCCTCCCGGAACCTGAACCAGAAGGCTCTAGGCCTCTCACTATTGAGGACCTCAATCTTCCTCCCACCCCTCCAACAAACCTGGCCACACGCCACGAACATCAGGGAGATAAAAAGAAAAACTGGTCTTTGACCCCAAGCCGAGAAGTCCTAATCATAGGGTCTTCCAATATTTCCCGCCTTCCGCCAATAAACAACAAAAACATTCATGTGGACAGTTACCCGGGGGCAAACTTGATCCAGGCCGTCCACCTCATTTAAGTACAAGACCCCAACATCTGAGGAGACCAAAGAGGTCCTTCTCTGCTTCGGCCTGAATGATCGAAACAAAGAGAACACGGCAGTCCTGGACAATAATCTGACACAATTACTGTCCTCGGCTAGGAAGACTTTTCCCAAACATACACATTCCCAGCATCAATTTCTCCCCAGGACTACCACCCGCAACAATTAGGAACATTAAAAAGCTAAACACACTCATTGAACGAATCCCAGGACACATATCACAACTTGGTACAGATGAAGCACTTAATTTCGGACTCCAGCTTACCTGTTCCTGCC
>CALSBZ010040933.1:16892-27290 GCA_943591055.1 Gobionotothen gibberifrons
AGCACTGGACGCTCCCCCCCACCTACCATAGCAGCAAGCCAATGAAAGGGTAAAATTGCGTAAATCCACCTCAAATGGATCTGCTGGGCCCATGTTTGGTCAGATCGTACTGTTACGGTTTGTGTAGCAGGAAGCAGGCAGGACCCAAATGCAGATCAAAGTGAATGAACTCCTTTATTTCAAGGCTAGTGGTAAGACAAAGACAAAACAGAAACACTCACCGATGAACTAGTCAACACACAAAACGATCTGACACTGAACAAAGGAAAAGACAAGACTAAATACACAGAGGGGTAATCACAAAACAGCTGAGAAGGGGAGGAGAAGCACAAGGACACCAGGTGAACACAATCGGGTAAATTAGACACACCAGGGAAACTAACGACAGGGAATCACAGACAGATCTAAACAAGACAAAACACAACGAAGACAGAAAACCAAAGACAGATCCAGACCAGACACAACGCAGACAGAGAACCAAAGACAGATCAAGACAACACAACATAAGAGGCTTCTCAATTCTTAAATGTCCCCTCCTCGACTCCCCTCCTCGACTCCCCTCCTCGACTCCTATCCTCGAGACTTAGTCCCGCCCACAGGAGATGCGAGCAGAGGAGCCGAGGAGGGGAGCCGAGGAGAGAGGAGGGGAAGCAGCAGGCAGTTCGAGAAATGAGAACTCCTCTCCTCTGAGCGGTCATTTTAAAGGGACGTCCATTAATGATGACGGGAGGCACAGCAGCCCTCTGTCTGATGGACAGATGTGTTCATGACGACTTATATATTTACTTTAATTCATTCACAGTGCGGTATAATGAGACAATAACAGGCTACAGATGCGGACACACACAAATATATTTATATAAATATATACCATTTAAAGTATGAGAGCACTCTCATAATAACGTAATACAATCAGAGACTGGATATATCCCCCCCCCCCATACTTGCCAACCCTCCCGATTTTCGCGGGAGACTCCCGATTTCATTGCCCTCTCCCGGTTTCCTCCCGTGGTCATATTTCTCCCGATTTCTGACAAAATCAGATTTACTCAGGACTGTTTCCACTCGGACTTTAATACAGCGACACCATTGTTTGGTTTCCATGGTAACACGTCTCTTTACTAGCGGGCGCAACTGAAAGTCTCAGAGGGTGAGGAAGATTGTCACAGAAAACAGAACAAGAATCAACAATTCTACCCTCTGCTCACTCCTTTCCTGTCAAATACAGTTTCAGCCCACATATGCTCCATCAAGGATGGTGCTTCAGGCCGCAAGGCAGTGCACACTTACAACTACAATAAGCATGTTAATGTTATACAGCTCCGGCGATCCAAATGGAATGGGGAATTGAAATTACGGGCTAAAAGTTGTATTTACAAGTAGCCTATCAAAAGTAAGCAGAGGACACCAAACCAACTGAGACCCGTCTGTCCGCCGCATCTACGCACTGTACAACACACACACACCTACACACTGTAGCACACACACCTACGCACTGTACCACACACACCACACTGTACCACACACACACACCACTGTACCACACACACACACCACTGTACCACACACACCTACAGCTCCTAAAGGATAATTAGGTTACAGCCGTTGTGTATTTTATTATGTGAAGCACTAAATGCCATTTAGTAAATGGTTTTAGAAAAATATCGACTCTTTGTTTGTAGTTATCTACTAAACTAAAGCAAATAAAGAGAGTAGGCCTGTTACACTGAGTGATATATATTTTACACACTGCTCTGACTGATTTCCGCACGGACCTCACAGCTGTTCTCACTGGAAACATCACGTCGCGATGAAAGCAATTTCTAAAATAATATCCAGGAGATGCATGCAGAGCTGTCATTGGCTGAGATAAGTCCGGCCGTGCGTCACGCCTCCACCGTTCCCGGAAATGCATCCACGGAGGAGCCGTGGAGGAACCATCAGTGTATCCTCGGTTATAGCTCCTCCAGAGAGCCTCCTCGACGCTCGATCCTCGGTCCTCGGTGTGCATTTAGAGAAATGAGATGTCCTTCAAAATGGTGCGCTGAAATTCATTTCCGGGTCACTACCGGAGGGCCGAGGATTCGAGGAGTCGAGGAGGGGAAATTTGAGTATTGGGAAGCCTCTATAGACAAAGAGGAATAGGAGGAGGCAGGCTGTAAATCCTCACAGTTGTAGCCATAGCAAATGGATTAACCTTCAACCTTCAACTACCTGCTGCCTGAAATCCCTGTGACATCACTGTAGATTGTTGTAACCAACTAGCTGTGTGGGACATTATCACAATACATATTTAAGTTAATTGACTTGGATTGTAAAGGTATTTCGCTGTAGTTACTAGCTTTGTCAACATGCTATGGTGAAGGCCTATTCTTTCAATATGATGGATATTATTAGACGTCTACAAGGACAACATAGGTTATTTGTTTTACTGTAATTGCAATGCTAATACCAATTTAGCATAGTGGTAGCACTAACTGCTAACAAGGTTTTGATATTCAGAGTCTGGCTGTTAGTGCTTGCTAGCATGTTATGCTATGGGCTTGATTGTACATGCTAGTGTGATAAGGCCTATGGAAGAGGCTAATGTTATTTAACTTCTACTGTAGATCCTTTCATTTTTCACTTACAGTGAAACTCAATATGTTTTTTTCATACTGTCCGCCAATCACCCAGTTTTTAAATATTGAGTTAAAGTCACACATTTTAGAACATTGATACATTTCTAAAAGCTACTTTCCTAACAAACATGGTGCAGTAGTTGTAGCAATCGCTACGAGAATGCACTCTGTGTTAGCTGCACAAGGCACTTAGCGGTAGCTTCGCGTCTCTGATGATCTGAAAAGCTAAATGATGTCAGAAATGTCCACAGCTTTTTCTTGTGTTGAAAGAGATCAGCAGGTCAATGTTACTTGGGTTGTGAACGCACAACAGTTGGTTGTTTGTTACTAGAGTTGCTTTACTGTAATTGCAATGCTAATACCAATTTAGCAGGTAGCTAACTGCTAACAAGGTTTTGATATTCAGAGTAGGCTGGCTGTAAATGCTTGCTAGCATGTTCAATGTTATGGGCTTATGCTAGTGTGATAAGGCCTAGGGGAAAATGCTAATGTTATTTAAATTCCAGATCCTTTCATTTTTCGCTTACAGTGAAACTCAATGTGTTTTTTGCATACTGTCCGCCAATCACCGTTAGCTGCACAAGTGGCTTTGCGGTAGCTTTGCGTCTCTGATCATCTGAAAAGCTAAATGATGTCAGAAATTGGCACAGCTTTTTCTTGTGTTGAAAGAGATCAGCAGGTCAATTTTACTTGGGTTGTGAACGCACCGAACACCAAAACTGCTCCCTGGCGCTGGCTATCTGGCAGCCTCTCTGCGATCCCCTCTCCTATCCGCATGTGGTTGTGTTTGTGCATGTATATGCTCTGTGTGTTTGTGCATGTACAGCAGTGACCACCAACTGGCGGCCGCACGACGGGGGTGACTGCGTTCGCCCCCCACCCATTTTTTTTGTACAACGTCTCGTGAGTAAGGTGCAGTACCGGAGTCCAACAGAGAGGCAGCAGCTGCGGGACAGTAGACTGCGTACTGCGAAAGCTTCCCTGCCTTGAAGAAGAAGTGATCCTTTATTATCCTTGCTTCATGCGCGCTCCGCCCCACAGCAGTAGCCCCGCTGTGACAGAGTCCAACAGAGAGGCAGGAGCTGCGGGACAGTAGCCTAGAAGCAGGGTTGGGTTGGGATTTTGGAATACTTATTGGAATTATTGGTGGAAACGTTTCCTCACAAAATGTAATATTCATTACCGGCAGAACTATGTGCACACGACACTGCACAGCACTGCATCATGTCTGTGAGCGAGAGAGAGATGCAGGCAGCGTGTCTGTGAGGCCCCGCCCCGGCACGCAGATGAGAGAGAGAGATCTCTTTAGGTTAGATAACATGTGCAAGATAACGTGTATGTAGCATTTCTTTATTGTCGAAATGATGACATTTCATAACGGGATCAAATCAAAGTGAATGGCCTGCTGCTGCTGAATGCATGGGGCAAGTGACTGGAACAAGTTTTAAAAGTTATTACATCGTTTTAATAAATAATAATGATAATTCATTCTATTTAGGGGCGCCTTTCAAAGCACCCAGGGACACCTTACAATTCATATATTCCAAGGAAAGGTTTTAAGACAGTACAAAGAATGCAGTCCGGGTGATGTTTTTTATGTGGGGTGCAGATGAGAGGGAGCTGTCCAGAATGACACCAAGATGTTGTGTTTGAGTTCTTGATAAGCCATTAAAACAGTAAAATAAGTGTCTCCGGTTCACCAAAACATACCCATCTGTTATGGAAAAAGAAAGTATTCTAAAAGTGATCTGAATACGTTAAGACACGTAACTGTAACTGTATTCTGATTACTTTCAGAGCATGTATTCAGTATTCAGTAACTGATTACATTTACCCCCCCCCCCCCCGGTCAACAACTTCAAAATTCTGGGCTATATAAAAATCGCTGGCCCGCGATAGTGTCTATTGGATACATTTTGGCCCTTGGACAAATGTAGTTGGTGATCCCTGATGTACAGTATATCCTCCCTGTGTGTGTAATGTGTTTAAACACAACAGAGTGGGGGAAGACATTTCCCTCTGAATACATACAAGTATGAATACATTATATCTTCTTCTTCTTCTTCTACTTAGAAATCATAAGTGAATGGTCACATTAGGTTTGCCTGCAGTGAATGCTGACAGCTATGAGCAAATGTCTCCTATAACCCACAGTCTATGGCTGTTACTGGTGGGTTATAGCATCATTTTATATCTTAATTGTGCTCTGGTAGGAATTCGCACCCAACATGCTAATAACAGTCAAGTTTTCTTTTAACTCTATGGTTTTACACAGTTTTTATAACATGAAATTCATATATTTAACAATTAAATCTTCAAATTAATACAAATGTAGCAATAAAGTGAAAGTTTTTTTTTTACTATAATAGGATAGTCAATACCTGTGTTTTTTCAGTTTATCAATGCAAAGTAGTGGTTAAATTAAGCAAAATTACAAAATATTTCTTTCTTTACTCATATATTTTGTTATATTATATATTATGTTTTAAACGAGTATTAACAGTATTTGTTATGTATTTGACAGTGATATATAGCCATAACAAAAGTATTTTTTAGTAAAATTACAGAAAATGCAGCTAATTTTTCCACCAGAAAATCATTTATTTTTACGGTTAGTTTTGTTAAATTCGCATTTAAAAACTGCTAAAAAACAGATAAATAATGTATTCCATTTTTACAGTTTTTTTTTGTTAAAATACAGGACACATTTCAAAAAAACGTTTATTCTTGTAAATTGAATATGATTTCCTGTAATTATGAAATACAATAAAAAACTGTAATTTTTTCTGGGGAAAAACAGTAAAAAAACCTTTTTTTTTTACAGTGTAGGTCAAATAAGATATAAATGAACAACAAAAATTAAATAAGTTACATTTATTAACATGATATAATATAACAATAAGTTTCTGTTTTTGTAGTGTATTTGGATTTTTCATTTATGCTTTATATATGAAATCTCTTTTTTGTGTCCATATACACGCCGGGATCCTGAGTCGAGGCTAATCCTGTTGCTGTGGTCGTGTGTCCTGGGGCCTATACTACGAAGCTGGTTCAACCTAACCTGGATATGTTTGAGTTAGCCGGTTGGCCTAATCCAAAACATACGCGCTCTCGCTAAACGGTACTACGACGCGGGTTATCAAGTGGATTGCTCAAGCCAGCCGTGCCCTATCTAGTTAGGTGCGCGTTCACATGAAAGGGGTGGTATCTGGAGCATTCGACCAATCACAAACATGGAGAAGCGTACTGACAGCGCAGCGCGTCATACTTCCTGAATCAAAAGTCAACTATATAATTAGACAAATATGAAGACGTTAAACTTTAAATATCCATGACTCAAACACTTTATCCAGGATAAAAGCCACATAGTTGCACCTGCAAGGTGAATACAGCTGGTAAAAGAAAAAGTGTTTGAATGTGTACATTAACAGGTTTATGATATCACTGCCCCGTCTAAGACACGATCTGACTTTAATTACATTTGTCTCGAGTGTTTCGTAATGTGTTGCTTAAAATAATACTTCTGCATACAGTATGTGACACTGTAAGTGTTGCACGGTCAGATACGGCTCAAGAAGCTGACTCAGATAAGGAAATATATGATACATTATGATCTGATATGCCGCGGACTGTACTGTTACTTTGATCCGATTACTTATGTTGTGGCAGATATTTAATTAAGCTTTCTTAACGCTAATGTTATAATAGTCAGATTGCTCTGAAGATGGGAGGTGATATTCTATTAATGTTCACGTTCACACAGTCTGTGATTTTTGCCGGCTGTCTTTCCTGCAACGGCAGTTTTTCTGTATTGCCTTTCTCCTGTAATGTGACTTGATCGCTTTAAACTCCTCACACAGAGTTCTGATTGGTCAGTGTCACAGTCTGCTTTCTCACTCACCTATTTTCTACATTAACATTCCTTAGTCACCTGGTAGTCACACCCTGTCTCTCTCTCTCACTCTGTTACACCCATCAGCTCCATTTAGTATTTAGGCCCACTTCACTTTCACCTCAGTGCCAGATCGTACTTTGCAGCATGCCAGTCTTTCCCGCATTAACCTCCAGATTGCTCTCCCGGTTTCGACCCTGCCTGTCCCTGACCAGCCTGCCTCGCCTGTTTCCTGACCCTGCCTGTACCCAGACTATTCTGCCTCGCCTGCTCCCTGACCCGTTCTGTACCTGCGACTCCCGTCTTGCCATCTCCTGGAATCCTCGCCTGTCCCCGACCAGCCCTTTGCCTACTATCTGCTGTTTTGTCTTCTACGAGCCTATTGCCTTTAATAAAGCTGGTTACCGACTATCCCTGGTTTCCCGTGTGTTGCACTTTGGTTCTCAGCTCGTTTGTGACAGTCAGCAGGCGGTGCTTTCACTGAGTTGATCTCTTAGCCTGCAACCTAACCTGGGGGGTATACTACGAAGCAAGATTTTCGTTTAGCAAGATAACTTCAGGGATTTCCGGTACTACGAAGCTGGTTCACTTTTTAGCGGGCTAGATCTCCATGGTGACTTATCCTGGAACCTAAGCCTCATCTCAATACCCCTCCTCGACTCCTCTCTTCCCCTCCTCCGGGACTTGACCCGGAAATCGATCAAGACACGCCATGTTGAAGGACGTCCCAATAGCTGAAATGCACACGGAGGAGTCGAGGAGGGGTGAGGGAGGAGGGGTGAGGGAGGAGGGGTGCGGGAGGAGACGAAAGGGAGGATACACGCGAGCAGACTACACAGAAGTGTTTTCACTACTCGCGTATAAAAGGCCCGCCCCCACCTTCACAGCTGGTCCATTTCAACAGAGGAAAACCGACAACTGGAAGATGAGTGGAAAAGCGTCACATACATGTATAAGTGCTCACAGCTCCGTGGGAATTATTATGTGCAATTCATTTCTAAAAGGCTTTCACATTACTATAATTATATTTTTATTTAAATGTAGGCTACATTTTACACAAAAGCAGGACCAACCATCATACATTGCATTCCTTAACAAGAGAAAGATTCATTCATTTAAATAAATATTTAACAACAAATGGGCCGGTTCTAAGGGGTTATTCAGTTAAGCCCAATGAGAGGGGTTACAGCTGTTCACATGTCATCATTAACAGACGTAGTTTAAAAGTGACGTTTGAGTGAACAAGGACATCCCAATTAATACCTGAGGACTCCTCTGTCCTCGCGTCACCTCCTCGTGTCTCTCGCTCGCATCTTACGGAGGCGGAGCTAAGACGCAAGGAAAGGAGGCGAGTGAGGGAAAGGAGGAGTCGAGGAGGGGTATTGAGATGAGGCTCTAGTCTGTGCTCCGAAGCAGGATATGTTACAGGATAAGAGATCAACTGTGCGGAGTTCTTCTTCTTCTTTACTTTAATGGCGAATCGCTTCCACTTGGAGCATATATCGCCACCTACTGTTGATTTATTTAATGTATAAACAGTGTTCACGTAAGCCTGCACATAGATTTTATTTTTCATTGAATGTAACCGTTTCAATAAGGATAAATATATTACAGGTTGAGGTAGAAACCATGGTGGAACAGCTGATAACAACAGTGTGCAGAGTTTAAACCGATCAAGTCATATTACAGGATAAAGGAAATACAGTTTAAACTGCCGTTGCAGTTCAAATCACCGACTGTGTGAACGTGAAAATGAATATCATCTCCCATCTTCAGAGAAATCTGACTATTATAAAACATTAGCGTTAAGAAAGCTTACTTAAATATCTGCCACAACATAAGTAACCAGATCAAAGTAACATTACGTAGTCTACAGTCCGCGGCACTGTGAGTGCAGACGTCAATGTGTCCCATTTATCATTAACACATCATATCACATCATAATGTATCATATATTTCCTTATCTGAGTCAGCTGCTTGAGCCGTATCTGGCCGTGCAACACTTACAGTGTCCCATACTGTATGCAGAAGTATTATTTTAAGCAACACATTACGAAACACTCGAGTCAAATGTAATTAAAGTCAGATCGTGTTTTAGACGGGGCAGTGATATCATAAACCTGTTAATGTACGCATTCAAACACTTCTTCTTTTACCAGCTGTATTCACCTTGCAGGTGCAGCTATGTGGCTTTGATCCTGGATAAAGTGTTTGAGTCATGGATGTTTAAAGTTTAACGTCTTCATATGTGTCTAATATTATAGTTGACTTTTGATTCAGGAAGTATGACGTGCTGCGCTGTCAGTACGCTTCTCCATGTTTGTGATTGGTCGAATGCTCCAAATACCACCCCTTTCATGTGAACGCGCACCTAACTAGATAGGACACGGCTGGCTTGAGCGATCCACTTGATAACCCGCGTCGTAGTACCGTTTAGCGAGAGCGCGTATGTTTTGGATTAGGCCAACCGGCTAACTCAAACATATCCAGGTTAGGTTGAACCAGCTTCGTAGTACAGGCCCCTGGACTTCGAGTCGTGGCTGAACCTGTCTCTGCGGTCCTGCCTGACTCTCACCATACTACTTCCCTGATGGTTCCCACAAGATTGCTGACATCCTCGTGGATTCATCTTCTTATTATAGACACATGCATTTCCAAACATCTGGTCTACCTATGCTGTAAAATGTATTATCTCTTCGATTTGCACACGGCATCTATTGCAGGTCTGTCCGTCCTGGGAGAGGGATCCCTCCTCTGTTGCTGTCCCTGAGGTTTCTCCCATGTTCCCCTTTAAACAGTGGGTTTCTCTGGAAGTGTTTCCCTGTATGTGAGGGTCAAAGGACAGAGGGTGTCATATTGTCATACTGATATTCTGTACAAACTGTGAAGACCACTGAGACAAATGTAACATTTGTGATATTGGGCTATATAAATAAACATTGATTGATTGATAGGGCAGCAAATTGTCTACTAGGCCTCAAGAGCCTTTCTTGTGCTGGCAGACACATAGAAACAAATTGGCGGAGCGCACTTCGCACGTGCACACAGAAAAAAATTTCCACGCAAGTTGCCAGGTATTTATTGTGAAGTCACGGTGAATATTTTTACAGTGTAGATATGCTTACGGTTTCGATTCCTTATCTCACAATAACAAAAATATGTCAACACGCTGCCAGCAAATGTTCATTATCATCAAATGTTATGCTTTGTTATCGTTGAGGGTGTACTAAAGCATTGACAGTGAAATGTTGTGGAACCAGTTATGCTGCTGGTTTGATTCAATAGATGAAGGTCATAACTTGGCAGGAGGGACCATGGTCAGGTGTGTATAAAAGGATGCTGCAGGTGGATGTGAGCAGCAGATACTTGGAGACAGAGGTGAATTTGGGAAAAGATGGCCGCCGCTCTTCTGCTCCTGCTTCAGCTGGTCTCACTGGCGTCTGCATCACATCACTACGGGGGATCCATGACCTATAGCTACAAAGGAAGAAACCCTGATGGATCATTTAGGGTGAGAGAAACTACTTTTAAACCTTTGCATCAGTTAATAATTAACTAATTTATTCATATTTATGCCGTTGTTATTTTTAGACTCACTTCTGTTAAAGTTTTAGCCATACATTAAATATAGTTTACGTTTTTATTTTAAATGTGTTGTCTAGCTTTTTACCTTGATTGGTATATGTCAAAGCACAAAATACATTGGAGATAGCGATGCAAATATGCATTAATATTATTGTTTGTTTTTTTTCAAAGGTGGACTTTCGCGACAGGGCGACCTATGATGGGTGTCAGTACTCCCATTACCAGAGATGTAGCACTGGCAACTGTGGCTCAATCACTAATCAACGGAGAGGCATAACTGACAGGAGCACCAATGCACCG
>CALSBZ010040935.1:2985-34865 GCA_943591055.1 Gobionotothen gibberifrons
CACACACACACACACACACACACACACACACACACACACACACACACCTCTCTAAGTATACTAGCCAGCCAGTCGGGCAGCTAGGTTTTGCTTGGCCCCTGTTCCTGCTGGAACAACTGTCGCCTTCCTACTTGGCCCATATCAGTGGAGCCGTTAGGGGAGTAAGCAAACAAATAACGCCCCCACACACACACACACACACACACACACACACACACTGCCACCTGTCACTGTTCACTGGTGACTGACGACAAATGTAATCTGTTCCAGAGTTTAGAAAGAATAATCCATGAATCAGTTGAAGGTGTATGTGGGTGGAAATGTCTCAAAGACTGGGAAGAAAACACCTCTAAAGCAAAGAATCAGGGTTACTTGGAGGGAGAGGTGGGATATTAGTGGAGGGGGAGAAAAGGGAAATAGCAGGAAGGAAGAGTGTGTGGAAGGGGGAGTGGGTGGGCTGTGGGTTGACGGACAAGGGTCCAAGGTTTTAGATAGCCAAGGCGTCAGTAACTCTGGACAGCCAGACAACACACACACACACACACACACACACACACACACACACACACACACACACACACACACACTGTGTCGGCCTGTCTATGTCTCCTTAACACACTAAAGATTCTACTGTAGTCTTTGGAGGACTTTCTGTTTGCTTTTATGCAACCCTTAATCCTTCAAATCACTTTAATCTTAAGCATAACCATGAAATACATTTTTATTTTTGAGGACTGATGACACAGCTGTTCCACAACAATTACCCTACACCAGTGTGTATGTCTAGACATCACAAGTGCAGATAAACTGGCTGCACCTTTGACTTAACCCATAGCACACCTTTAACACAGAAACACACTTCTTTCACCCTCCGCACCCAGCTTCCTGCAAGGAGAGGAAAACATGGCTCATAGTCACACAGTGCATCTAAGGAATCAAAAATAAAACGTTCAATTCTGCTTCTCAATTGATTTTTTCTGTTTTATGTAGTACATTGAGTTCATGTTTCCCCTGATTTGTTACAAAATGTATGATGTATTAATATATATCTGGAAAATGTCTTTGAAAATAGACTAAACTTCATTTACATGAACCACTCCCTGCTCTTTCCCAGGCCAGCGTCGGAGTACTCCAGCCCCTCAGGGCGTCCTCTGAGCTGTGTGGTGGACGAGAACACGCCGGTGATGACGCCCGTTAATGGGGCCGAGGCGAGCGTGCCGCAGGGCGTACAGCGGGTCCAGGAGAGACGGGTTCGATCTCAGCGGCATCGCAACTACATGAGTCGAACACACCTGCATACACCCCCTGACCTGCCTGAGGGTTATGGTGAGAGACATAGCATCACACACACACGCACGCACGCACGCGCACGCGCGCGCACACACACGCACACACACTGCCTTCACTAACTGGTACGTACGGCGACACCATGATAAAAGAAACACAAATTTGCAATAGCTGTGACCATTTACTCTCATAACCTCTCAATTACTTGATCCCATTGCGAGATTTCAAAAACACAAGATTAAAGACACAGTGAGCTGTTCCTCTGGCAGTATCTTGTTTGTAGCCCGGAGGCAATGATACTTTGAACATTTGTTTTCCTTTTGATGATGAGAGTAAAGTTGAAATTCCCCTTTTTCCACTTATTTTCTATCCGTCTGTGTCCTGGCTCTTTCCTTTGGCTCTCACACACTTTCTCTGCTGACCCACAGCACCACATCATGACAACCACGGTCAACACCTGATGTGTGATAATATTCCTCTCCTCTCCTCCACATTTCTTTCCTCTCTCCTCCTGTTTTCAAACACTTCCCAGAGTTGAAATACTTGGCTTACAGACTGAATTGAAAGCGGCATATTCAAGGCTCAGTTTTTAGCTCTGGCCTTTCTTTAAACACGTTTGGAAAATAATGCAGGAGCTACATAAGTATATTTTCCATCATTGGAATGTTCTTTTTTTCAGTTAAGTGTACTTTTCAGCCAGAGTGAACCCCACAATACCCACAGAGTCTGTAAAATAAATAATTATTTTAAGTGTGGTGCTGCATGCCCTTGGTTTTTTAGAATGGCACAATTGGACCTTTGCCCCCTTTGAAATGTCCTGCTGTGTCCACTGACGCTGGCCAAGGTCGGACAAAGTGAGTCACTGATGCCCAACGGCTAGTGAGCTTTCTTTCTCCGCTGAACCCCCTGAACCAGTGGCTGGGTGTGGTGAGGGAGGGAGGGAGTGAGTGTGTGTGAGGGGAAAAAGAGAGGGAGAGGTGGGTAGGAAATGAGTTGTGCCAGTAGGAAGTTGGGGTGTGGGGTACTGATGGATTAGCGGGTGCATATACACACACATGAGCCTCAGAACACTGAGCCTGTGCAGCACATTCACACACACACACACACACACACACACACACACACACACACACACACTCCATTCATCCGTGAGCTGGAGGGAACCACAGATCTAACGGGCCGATGAGGAACCATTCTCATTTCTTTTTTTGCTGTCCTCGGTTCTCCCAGTTGTTTACAGCATATCATTTTCGTTGGTTTGGAAAGACGGACAGAGTTTTCTTTTCCATTTCCTTTGGTTTTGTAGATTAATGGGAAGGGATTACTTTCAGAGCACACACACACACACACACACCAACCTTTAAGAGAAAACAAGGATCTATCAAGTAACTATGTACAAGGAAAAAGTCATGAGTCTTTGATAAGTTTTCCTTATATTTTATTTCCCCCATTCTTTTGGGATAGTGGAGACTTGGAGAGGAACTAATTGATTACTTTGGCACCCACTTTACAAAACTGTTGTCCTTTCAGTTTGCCTATCACTTCAATTATAAACAGGATTCCCTTTCTCCAAAATACACAAATTCACTATCCATGCTTGTGCCCACCAGCACTACAGAACAACAGTTTTGAGCGTCGTGTATCAGTGTTGTTTTTGCCATTTTGATCCAAATGATTTTCTCTCTTTCTCCTTTTTAGAGCAAAGAACAACTCAGCAGGGTCAAGTCTACTTCCTCCACACGCAGACTGGGGTCAGCACATGGCATGACCCCCGGGTGCCCAGGTAACTCCTTTTTGATTTATAGTTTTCACTTCGTTATTGTCTTTATTTGGTATACAATGTATGTTTCTTTTAGTTAATGTGATGTATGAAATGTGAGTAAAACCATTTCAAAAACACACGACCTGAGGTATTAAGGGAGATTTCTACATCAAAGTGTCTACAAACAGGTTTGTTCCTGTATGTCTCCAACTATTTTAAAAACTACAAACAACCCACATTTTAATCAAGGTTACTTCAATGGCTTGCAGCCTCTCTGCCCACGTTAGTTTGGGTAATTGTTTAATTATTTTATTTGCACTTGTTATAATCGGGAGCAGACTTCTACGGCTAGTTCAGCCTTTGGTAAAAACCCTCTATGAACAATATGCTAACAGGGAGAAGCTAACTGCAAAGATGGCAGTGATACAAGATCCCATGATCTCACTTGACCTCACAACACCACTAAACTCTGTCGTTATGTGTTGATGACAAACCCTTAGTGGCAGTTAAGTGCATTTTAAACGCATGATAAATGCACTGCAGTGCTGACAGCCGTAATGTATTAGCCTATATATAAAACCTGACATATATTCCCAAACTGACACGACCAAACTGGACTTCACTTTCTGTATCCAGAAACTTTATAGTCATATTTCAGGATCAAGTCCGGGTCAGCCAAACTAGTGACCTCTGAGTCCGATGTGGATTTGGAAGAAACATTTTTGGGCAGCTGTTGAGCAGAAAATGCTAGTGGTTCTGCATTCAATCAAACTCTTTCACTGACTCAATAGCCCACTCGTTAATTCACCAGAGACTTCAGGCTCTGATATTGCGTTACATTTCTGGCCATGTTGCTGCTCAGCGGAGAAGCACGTTGAGTTAACATCCAGCTCACAGCAGCAACCTTTGGGTTTGGTCATTTGGACAGAGCTTTTCAAAATGACCCAGTATTTTGTGATGAGTGCAGCGAGGCATATACTCTCTCCCTCAGTGGTGTGTCCTCACTTCACACAAGGACAAAGTACACACGCACATACACACACACACACATAGACAAAAACACAAGTTGCCCTGAGGCTTTTGCGTTGTCCCAGATCATGGCTTAGCTTTCTACTGACGGGAATGTCAGTGTACAGGAGCGTAGAAGAATCAGGAAATTAGAGCAAGGGCTTTTTCAGCATTCGCTTTATTAATGTTGACGATGCTCTTTGTTCTGTTGAGAGCTCTGTTCGAGCGATCTGATTGAGTTATGTGAATCTGCTGTGAAGAAAAAGTCAACGTACTAGTTCATATGAAAGTAAACGGCAGCCCATATTCATCAAACGTTAGCAAGGTTAACATTTAGTCTTGGTTATTAAATATTAGTTGAAAAGGTGTTCAGTTTTTTGTGTAATTGTGTTAACAATCACTACTGCTGCTGGTTTATAAAGCACTGAATGGTTTAGGCCCAAAATACATTTCTGATGTAACTGCAACTCTTACTACTTTTAAATCCAGGCTGAAGACTTATCTTTTTGCCGCTGCTTTTAATTGAACTATTCACATCTTAAACTGCACTGTAACTTTTATCCATGTATTTTTTCTTTTAATGTTTCTTTTATTATCTTTTCTTTTTAATGACTGATTTTAAATGCCATTTTCTTAATGTCTTTCATTTTTTGTAAAGTACTTTGAATTGCCTTGTGTTGAAAGGTGCTATATAAATAGCCTTGCCTTGCCTTAAAATCTGATTGCTACTTACTATTCCTACTTACCATTGAACTGAAAAGCAGCTCAAATTGCATCATAGCTAACAACAAAAATATAAAACCCCATAGAAGGCTGGGGAAGGATTTTTCTTAAAAACATTGTATTGATTCTTAAAAACCTTGTATTGAACATTGTAATCCCTTTCAACACTCACCTATGCCACACTTGAAATGTATGAAGATGTGCGTGGAATTTCAATTCATTGGTAGTGTGAATCTTGCTGATGGTTTTATTTGTTCAGGGATCTCAGCAATGTGAACTGTGAGGAGCTGGGCCCGCTGCCTCCAGGCTGGGAGATAAGAAACACAGCCACGGGTCGCGTCTACTTTGTCGACCACAACAACCGGACAACTCAGTTCACAGACCCGCGACTCTCTGCTAACCTGCATCTAGTACTCAAGTAAGTCTATAAACCACTGGTGTGTTCTGGCCCACAGGGCAGGATGTTCAAGGACTCGGCTGTAGTTGAGATTTGAATGACCAAGAACATATCTGCTGTAAGAGAATCACTGATGGCTGTCTTGGTTTCATTCGTCTCACCTTATATTTTTGTCCTCTTTACGTCCGTTCTGCCTGTCTCATGTCTCTGTCAACGCTCTTTTTCCATCCTCCTCTTCCTGCCTTCCTCAATGACGGAACTATCTTGCCCTGATTTTCCTCTCTCTGTATTAATCTGTGTTTATTCCGTTACTTTGTGTCCTTTTACTTGTTTACTTGCTCTCTTTCTCCTGTCTCACTGCTCTTTTTAATCATGTCCCATGGTGCTTTCAATGCTCCAATCCTCGTCTCTGTCATTCCCATTGTTTTCAATCTCCCTTTTTGTCTTTCTCTGAATTTTTCCCTTCTCTTCTCCTGTTTTTTTCTCCGTACAGCCCAAGTCCAAATGGTTCCCGTGTGGCCATGGAAAGCCAAAACACTAACCTCAGGTAACCCACACACAATACACTCTTGGTATCTGTCTGTATAAAGCATTTTCAGCAGCTAGTCGCTCAAAGCTTCTCTCTCTCACACGCACGCACGCACGCACACACACACACACGCACGCACACGCACTGTTATTATCGCGAGAGAAAATGCTGACTGTGATACATTTCCACAGGGGAATGTCCAATATGTGTGTTTTATACACGTCGTACATAACCTTCCTCAGGGTTGACTTTCATGTGGGTGTCACTCAAGTCTGAAACACACTCTCACACATATACACACACACACACACCAAATGTCAGGGGCTGTCAGTTGGTCTTTCAGTGTGTTTGTCTGTCAGCAGTCTGCCTCCACTGCTTGCAGCAAAGACGGCAGAAAGGCCTGAAAAAATACTAAACCCGTGTTAGCATATCGGCTGCTAGCTTAGCAACAGTTTTCATATTATCACACATTGATAAGGTACTTTAACTACCAAGGCTGTGATATTCGTGTGGAAGGAACCTGTGAGTTGAATCCCTGATACGATGAACTGAATTCTGGGTTTGTTCTCTGTGTGTGTTGGCTGTCGGGGAGCTCCCTGTACTTTCTGCCTGCCAGTGTGTGAGGCAGGAGTCATTAGAACAAAAGGAACATGGAGAGATGTGGAGATTTTCCCCTTTGCTTTTTTAGTGCAAATTCTCAGTCGAAACCTCTTTCAATAACAGCGGCTGGCACGATAGACATGTTTGGGAAATCAACATCTGGTCATTTGGTCAAATAGTATCCATATGTGTCAGAACAGCCTCTGGTTGTGAGTTGAAGCTCAGCTATGTTATCCAGTCAGCATCATTAACTGCCTGTCTGACTCCTTATTAGGAGAGATTTGAGGCAGTCCAGACAAAGTTCGAGAGCTTCTTGAAGGTCAAAATTAGCAAGCTTTAATTTCCAATGCAGCTTTCCGTGATACACACTGATTAATGAAAACAAGATCAAGACATGTTTTTATACAGACCATGTCACAGCAATAACTGTGCAATGTACAACACTCTGGAAGGTAAGCAAGTGCACACGATTGCCCCCCCCCTCCCAGCCTCCTCTGTGCTTCAAAAACTGTTAAAGTTATCAGCCTGTCTGCTGGCTCACTGTCAGAACATCTGTCTTTTATCAACACCTGGATTTAAAGATATTTCAACACACACGCACGCACGCGCACGCTAAGATGCAGCGTTGCATTGACCTGTTTCCATTTAGGGAGATTAAAGGTAGTGGTTGAAGTGGGGTTGCATGTGAGAGCCAGCGGAGTGCAGTGCCTGTAGAAACTGTTTGTGTTTCGTCTGTAAGATCAGATTGCGTGGAACAAATTTGACATTACAACATCGGGAGTCTGCACTTTGCACCTCAGTCTACGGAGCCTCCAGGATGCATCTTGGCGTTAGTGTGACTCAGACGGCCCGCTTGCCTGTCGACTTCAGACTAATGAAGGCCTTGATTTATCAGTCAGCCACAGCTGCATTACTGTGGTCTGCCGCGCTGTCTCTCACATGCTCAGCTTCTTCCCTCGCACCAGCACCTAGTATATGTCTGAACCATTACATCAGTGTTTGCTCAAGGTATTTTAAGTTGGATTTAGGTTTAGTGGGCATCAGCAGGTATTTTCCCCACCAAGTTATACATCTTCGACATTTATATCAACATTTGCATTTGATGTTTTAAGAAATGATGATTATATACTATAGTATACTTGGTATATTATGGGTGTGTGGTTATATTTAACTATGAAAGATGAATAAATGCAAATGACTGGGTTAGCGATACATCCCACACATGTATATAGATATAGAGCGGGATACAGGTGGGTAGGCAGGTGGATATAGAGTTATTTTTATTATGTATTTGCACGCACAATGTACTACACTCGGTGTCAAATACGTTTTTGGTCTCATGCTGTATACAGCAAGTCAAATTATGCAGAAAGCACAGATTATTTTCTGTTATGGTAACATTTTGCAAAGCTTTCATTCGTTATTCTTGGAGACTGTCGTAAAATGCAACATACTTTTGTCGGTACGCAGTCTCATCACTACAGTCTGTCTGCTTCTGGTTTCCTGTACTTTTTAAACCAACACAAGTGTACAGATGTGGTAATTTGCGAGGTGGGAAGAATGTTAAAGATCACACAATTACTGGCAAAACACACACATATTATCCAAGTAACTAATTCAGTGCACACACTTTGACTCCACGTTCTGCAGCACCAGCTGATGCTCAGACTCATAAAGGGCCCTTTGATTCTCCAGGCTGGGTGGGGGGCAGAGTGGGAGAGTTGGTGTAGCTTTAACACCACTACACCTACTCAACACTCATTACAGCCCACCTGTGCTGGCTGACATTAAAAAGAGGTTTTTCTCCACACACACAGCCGTGCTTTCTTGTGCGTGCACTCCCTCACCTCACACACCCAGTCTGAGGATGGAGGACTATCATGACTCTGCAGGTTCAGGTGCAGGTGACTTAGTTCTGGCACACTCCTTCATTCCTTCACTTCTCCTTTTCCTCCCGCTCCGTCCACCTTGGAATAACAATAATAAAATCCTCTGGCTCTGGGATTGAACTTGACAGTTATATTTCTCCCCAAGTGGTGTTTTTTTACCCAAGCTGTCACAGCCATTCCTCTCTTTCGGCTCGGGCAGATTTTCAGCTTTGCCGTCCTTGTATTTTCTATATTTACCATCAAATATGCAGAGCTCGTCCCCGTTTGGAAACCAAAGACGATGAACTATGTCGAAACGTATTTTTAATTACACCGTGCCCTCGGAAGGAAAAAAGTGCGCTTAAATTACGCTTTATTATATGGTTCTTCAGCCTCCGAGCCAAAGGCAACTCATTCCATTTTGTTTTAAGGCCATCTTTTCTTCCCCTCCTCCTTCCTAAAGTGGTTTTCAGGACTGCAGTCTTACCCTTTCTTTGACATGCTAGGAGCCCCAGCGCCTGCCAATAAAATAAATAGCAGCGGACTTGATTATACAGGGATAGACTGGTGAAACACTGTACCCGTTTAGTTTGGAAAGCCCAAATAGATGAGGCTTTCTTTTTTTTCAACCCACTGAACCAGAGAACCCAAATGTACAAGTGTCGGAATAAGTGGGTGGCTATGCGCTGCTACCTCAGAAGGTCTCTCCTTCCTTTTTTATACACCAGTTCAGTCTTGTGTTTGGCCAACAGCAGCCTCCTCTCCCAGCGGAGGACAGTAGCATCATTTAAAGCAATCCTCTGCTGGCTCAGCGTTTCCTCACCGGAGAATGAACGCTGCTGTCCTGTTGAAGGGAGAGATGGATAATGTTTTTAGGAGGCCCACCCAGGCGTCCCACCACCAACACCACAATGAGGCAGAGACACCAGAACTCTGACCATGGCTCACCTTTGCCAAGATTGTATTTTAAAGCCGACTCATCGCTTTAAAATATACAGGCTCTGAATAGCAAGGGAGGAGAAACATGAACTTAAAACAGTTGCTGTAGTCTACATTTATCAGAAGTTGTTTGCAGCTAAAAGAAAGGCATCTTCAGAACGTGTGTTACTCGATAGAAACAAGACTGTAGAGTTGCAAAAATGTATGTTAATAATGGCTGTGGTCGTATCTTGGAAGTTCAAGTAGTGGTTGATGGTGGGCAGGGGCACTTATCAAACTTGGCTGTCAGCTTCTTTATTCTTGACAGGAAGTAAAGATGTATCGAAAGGAACAGAGTTAGACGAAAAGAGAAATGTGTGATAGAGGTTCGTCCAGCTATACTTACACCTATTTATTTTCCTCTGTGTCTATCTCTTTCTCTTTGCTTAGCCAGTGTTTACCTCCATCTCTGTCTTTCCTGCTAGTGATATATTTCAAACGTCTGGTCAAAGGGCTGGCCTGTCCTCAGGTCTGGATCAGATTTACTCAGGGCTCTGGTTAGAGCTCTTTTCTTTGAGGGGAGTGAGGAGAGTGAGGGCTGAAGAGGGAATTTCTTACAAAACGTCCTAGTTCAGTGGTTGGAGAATATTTGAGATGGAGGGGTTGGGGAATTCCCTTCAGGACAGATTCCTCTTTTTACTTCTATACATCTGTTGCCTAAAAGTAGTACACCAGAACAAATATAAGAACTACTTATGGGAATGTGATGGTAGATGTAATACACTACGTCCAAATAAGAAAAGGCTGCTCAGGACAAATTGTCTAATGCTGCCGTTTAAGTGAATTAGTGAATCAGACTGACTTTGGATCCTCTTCACATTATTCCTCCAGTCAAACGCCTCCGCTGAAGGAGCAGGTTGTTGCCGGGGTCCCGCCGCAGCCCCTCTCCCCTGCCCAGCTGCCTGAGGAGGCGGAGTGCCTGACGGTGCCCAAATACAAGAGAGACCTGGTGCAGAAGCTGAAAATCCTGCGGCAGGAGCTCTCTGCGCAACAACCACAGGCCGGCCACTGCCGCATCGAGGTCTGCCGTGAGGAGATATTTGAGGTAAAAATGATGAAATAATGAATTACTCAACTGAACACACAACAACATTTTACAATGCAGTTGTTTCTGTTAGCAGAAGGCTACCTAGAAAGCTGCACGATGTACAAACACTACCTTTGTTCATGTTTATTTGAGCTGATTATTTGTCATATTGTGGAATCACCTATTTCTCTGGCATTACTGTCCACAAATATTGAAAAATGTCCATCCTAAAGATCAAGGCAAGGTGTTCCAATGTCTTCTGTTTATCAAAAACCAAAAATATATTCAGTTTATTAAGATATTGTAACACAGGAAAACATGAAATATACAGTATTTTCTGCCATATTTTTCAGGAGAAAATACTTTAACAATGAATCTATTATCGAAATGTTGGCGATTATATTTCTAATGACTGAATTGTCATTTGTCAACTAATTGTTGCAATTTCCATGTTTATAGAAATAAAAAACCGCCATGATCCCAACGCTGTATTTGTCTGAAAGGCTTCACTTCAGAAGGGCAGGTGTTCATTTTCAAAATCTCCTTGAACCTTGTAAACGAGACACCCTAACCTGACATTCCTGGTGTGATTTAAACCATAAAGGGAAACATGTGGCTCACTGATGAAGGGCATCTGAGCACAGCTGCAAACATGTGCACATACATGAATGCAAACAGAATTTCCCTTGGATTTGTATAACGTACATTGACCATGTGTGCACAACATTCCCCATCTGGCATTCACAAAAGCATCTCATGCTGACATGCAAACCCCAAAAGTCCCTGAAAACAAAAACTGAATCCTCACAAACCCAGATCTCTGCATTTTACTAGCATTTTTTCACCCCATTTACGACGTGCACCAGAAAAGGGCCCAGGGCAGCGCAGAACCACTGCTCCAAACTGCTTTATTATTCCCAGTGAAAAGCAGAACAGAAAGGCCTTCACAACACCACAAAAACACTCTTTCTCTGTTGCTTTTCTTCTCCTCCTCTGCCTCTCTTTTTCCTGCTCTCCCAATCATTTGTTCTACCAAGGCAAGGCATTCTTTCTGGATGATTTCAGCAGCTAAAGAGATGGGGAAGGAGGGGAGGAGAGGGGAGGGTGGGAAGGAGCTAAGGGCAGAAGTGGCAAGTATTCGTGGCCAGACATAACTTCATAACTACAAGTTGAGCAATGAAAAATATGACTTCATCGCCCTTCAACGTGACAGCTGTGAAAAGCAGCTCTGCAGATCCACTGGAGGTTTTCTCGTGCACGAACCAGAGCTTCAGTTAGCCTCTGGCACGGTGTGCATGCACTTACAATTATTCTAGTCTGATTTCTTATCCACACTTGTTCTGTGCCACAAGTTGACAAACGATTAACACAAAGGAAATATTTCATAATCAATTCAATGCATGTTTAATCACTATCGTTTAGAGCATGGGTGTCAAACTCATATACACAGTGGGCCAAAATAAAAATAAATGGGTACTAGTCGAGGGCCGGACTGGTTCAATGTTTATTGCAGAACTTATTGAAATGAACTTATTGCACATATTAATCCTGGAACTAATAAAGCTTAAATTATTGCCTATAAAAACATTAAATAATCAGTTGCATTCATTTCTTATGGCTTTATCTGCAGCTATTCCGGAGTCATTTCTTATGATTACATTTTTCCACAGGCCAACAGCTTAAAAAAAACTATTCCCCTCAAAGAAAAAAACAAACATGCCCTGTTGTCGCAAGAAAGGAAGTGCAGAAGGAAACATCCATGTAAACTCAGTTTGCTGCTGTGATACTAGTTCAAGCCAGATACTTGGCATCTCATCTTGGGTGCAAGTTCATCAATGTTTGGGCTCAGGCTCTGAGCTGAGGAAACCCTCAGGATTGAGTGAAGGTGTGCCTGCAATATACCGGCGGGCCAGATCTAATAGAAATAAAAAAATTATCCTGCGGGCCGAAATGAAATCCACCTAGGGCCTGATTTGGCCCCCGGGCCTTGAGTTTGACACATGTGGTTTCGAGTATCTGAAATGTTTGAGTGTAATCTTCCAGTCTGTGCAGCAGTGACAGATTGTTTACTGTGGCAGGGTCTCTGTCTGTCACCCCTGTGAGAGGACAGACACAGAGATGACTCTTGTGTAATGTAAAAAGGAAAACACTGACTATTTGTTTAACTGTAACTGGGGAAGGGTTACTATGAATAGATGCAAGGACAGGACTGCCAGGATGCTCTGGTATGAATGTATTCTCCTTAAGAGCAATACACAATAAATAAAATATGAAATGTTAGAAACATGTATTGAAATAATAGTTACTCTTACTAAAGCTAAATAGTATAAAGTTGTAATTGAGTTACTATTTTATCTACTTCATAAAGTCACATTTGATTTATTTAACAAATGTATTGAAGTATGAGAAAGGGTTAAAATCCTAAAAACGAACTTGCAGTTTCAACCTCGCGTCAGTGCCATAGACTGTATATATAAAGTACTCAACACTGATCACTCTTGTACTTCTTAAATTAAAGGATTTTCAATTGAACTGAAATGACTGGTACAGAGCAACAAAGTATATGTATGTTATCCCATTGTATTCGAAAAATAGGAAAAGAAACCTTTATCATTTCATTTTGTCATTTCAATTTGTATCATATGACCAGGTTCTCCTCAAAACTGCTTACACTCCAGCAAACCTCAAATCAGTTACAATCTTTCTATTTATTAAGGTAGTAGAGAGATGTCCATCAAATGACATGTTGGAGTCTTGCTTTCTATTTACGATCTTGTTTTGTGCATCGTTTTAAATGTTCTGTATGTCTTGAATCGCAGGAGTCATACCGGCAGGTGATGAAGATGCGTCCGAAGGATCTCTGGAAAAGACTGATGATCAAATTCAGAGGAGAAGAGGGACTGGACTATGGCGGGGTAGCAAGGTATTTAGACACATGTTTATTTTCAATGGTTTTAAATGTCAGGAAATATGCGGTTATGCTTATTTCAATCTTTTGTGTTTTAGGGAATGGTTATACCTGCTGTCCCACGAGATGCTGAACCCGTACTACGGCCTGTTCCAGTACTCCAGAGACGACATCTACACTCTGCAGATCAACCCGGACTCTGCTGTCAACCCGGTATGAATTTCCAACATGCATCTAACATTTGATAATAACTTGTGTATCAAGCTAATCTTAATTTGCAGACATCAACCGGACATTTCTTCCATGGAGAATAGGTACAGACTGTTTGGATGTGTAAACTAGAAATAAACTACAATTGGTTTTTAAAAATGATCAGCAAAGGGCAGAAATTTGAAACAACATTAATTGTATGGGATTTTAAAAAACGGTCTACAATTTAAAATGTTAGATCTTTCTTTGGATTTTGCTCAATATGTGAACAAATCAGATTATTCTGCATGCTGTAAATAATGATGAAGTCTTAAGAGAGCAACGAATCTCTCCTGGGTAAAACTTTAGTGAAAAACTGAAGCTGATTAATGTGAATCTTCATATACTACATAACACAGAAGCTGATATGATATGAATGAAAGCCTTCGTATTAATATCACTGTCTGATGCGCAGGAGCACCTGTCGTACTTCCACTTCGTGGGCCGCATCATGGGCATGGCGGTGTTCCACGGTCACTACATCGACGGAGGCTTCACTCTGCCCTTCTACAAACAGCTGCTGGGGAAACCCATCACGCTGGACGATATGGAGTCCGTCGACCCCGACCTCCACAACAGCCTCGTCTGGATCCTGTAAGACTTCTTTTATACCGGGCCACACATTTCTAAATTATTTCCCTGGCAAAACGAAATGTAACGTAAATTATAAAACTGATATTAACACTATATGCAAATGAAATGTACTTGTCAAAGCAGGTATAAATGCAGGTTACACAGAACGTCATTTTAAAGATCTCTTCTTTAACTGTATGCTAATACAACAATGCTAAGCTATGGAGGAGAGTCGCTTCCTAACTGTTTTTACAGATGCTTTCACATTAGAAAATAACTTCTGAAAGTGGTTGCTTACAGCTGGTACAGGAAAGCAAATCATACATACATCAGACCTGTAGGGACATGATATACTTCAGAAAGACATATAGACCTAACTGTACTGTCATTTAATACATTCTAATGAGTGTGGCGCCCCCTGCTGCCAGTAAAGCTAATGCCATCTATATAATTGAACACCCTTGCTAGATGTTTGGATGCAATGCGTTTCACACACAATGTTCTTTTAATAGAAATCCTTACCTAATCTAATGTCACCTATTTCAAATGTGTTTGTTAAGCAAACAAAGACAATCATCAAAACTCAATAACCGACCAGTTGCCAAAAGTAATTCCTCTGAAACACATGGGCAGGAGTGTAGAAGACTGCTGTATTTCTTAGTTGTGTTGGCCTTAATTCTAAAAAACAGAGCAACGAGAAATAATTCCTGCTGATAGCTGATTCAGAAATGAACCTGCCCTCTCTCTCCTCTTCAGGGACAATGACATAAACGGCGTCCTGGACCACACTTTCTGTGTGGAGCACAATGCCTACGGAGAAATCATCCAACATGAGCTCAAACCCAACGGCAAGAGTGTGAACGTCACAGAGGACACCAAGAAGGAGTATGTCAGGTAAGGAGAGGGTTGCAACAAATGTATGACAACAATTCGCCAGCAACAAGTTCAGTTTCAGCTGACGGGCTTCATATAAACACGGTTTTCACACTTTGACAGTCCAATCTGTCATATTGTCATTAGTTGTGAGTCATGGCGGTGAATCTGTATTTGCAGTCCCACAATTGTTAAATAAACTAACGGTCTCCTTCCTCTGGTGTTTTCTGCAGGTTGTATGTGAACTGGCGTTTCCTGCATGGCATCGAGGCTCAGTTCCTGGCTCTGCAGAAAGGTTTCAACGAGGTTATCCCTCAACACCTGCTCAAATCCTTTGATGAGAAAGAACTGGAGGTACAAGATCACCATCATTTATTACATCTTCTTAAATGCAAGACATATTCCAGGTACAGTTTTCTGGTATAGTATGAACTCAAGTTGAAATGTGTGTGTCTGTGCCCTCTCAGCTGATTGTGTGTGGCCTGGGAAAGATCGACATCGCTGACTGGAAGTCCAACACCCGTCTGAAGCACTGCACCACCGACACCAACATCGTCAAGTGGTTCTGGAAAGCCGTGGAGACGTTTGACGAGGAGAGGAGGGCCCGGCTGCTGCAGTTTGTTACCGGCTCCTCCAGAGTGCCCCTGCAGGGCTTCAAGGCTTTACAAGGTGCTCCTCTGACTCTGGGCTCTCTTTTTATTTTAGCCTCTGTCTCTCTGTCCCTGTAATAACCTTTACACTTAAGTTCTGGCAACATGTCAACTAACATACTTCGGTTATACAACATACTGGTATTAGGTTCATTAAAACATTTTATTATCATGCATATAAGACTCATGTCTTTGAGGGTCATTGTTACTGATAATAATTATAATCGTTATCATTTTAATAGTTTAATACCTTGTACCCTGATATTATTTTTAGTTGGTTACTTCACCGTGTTAGCCTCGGTCTTTTGAAAGTTTGAAATATATGCATAAAAGGATTATGCTCCAATTATGACAGAATATTGTTGTTAAATCCTAAAATAAACATTTGGATTAATATATGTTTTTATGTTGAGTTTAAATGTTACCAATCTGAGGCCACAGTTCATTTCAGGAGCATATTTTCGACCAAGAAAAGCAACAGAGGCTTAATTGTCCTTGTAAAAAGTGTCAGGCCTTCATTAGATCAATTGTTGGTGGGTAAACGAACAGTGGGACTTGATGCTGAACTGCAGCTGACGCATGCTGTTTGTGTTTTGTCTGCAGGAGCTGCAGGGCCCAGACTCTTCACCATTCATCAGATCGATGCAAACGCCAACAATCTGCCCAAAGCCCATACCTGGTGTGTGTCACATGCACTTGCACACACACACAACAACGCACCACATGCATAAAAGTGATACCTCTCACCTAGCTTCACTCATTTGAACGCATTCTCTTTGTTTTCTCTCCAGCTTCAACCGGATTGACATCCCGCCCTACGAGAGCTACGACAAGCTATACGACAAGCTGCTGACTGCGATCGAGGAGACCTGTGGCTTCGCAGTGGAATGAGAGACACGTTGGAGAGTGTGTTTGTGTGTGAAAATGTACAGACACACTGATGTCTCGCTCAGAGCGTCTTTGACCAGCCTGCAGTCTGCCCTCACCGCTCTCCACATTCTCCCCTGATCGATTTCTGTTTGAACAGCTGCTACTCATCCCGTCATTTAATTGTTTTGTTTTTTTGTAGATTGTGCAAAATACAGAGAGCTATGAGTTGTTTATACAGAAAGACAAACATTACTGCCTGGTCATCTCAATTTTAGATCTTAATCAAATCGGGAAGTAGTTTAATAATTTACAGTTTAAAACAAAACAAAAAATATTTTCTCCCCAGGCAACTGAGAGCATTGAGTCGCTCTTTCGTTTTGCAATTCAAACAGATTGATTCACGTCATGCTACTGAATCTTTAACACTGCCGGTAGCCATATCTTGCCCATAGTAGCATCTGATCCTCCACCAACACAGCTTCCACTCCTCATGGCTGCAGAGTGTGTGTGCTTCTCTTGTTGGAGGCAACACATTCATCCTACCTCGCCTGTAATGCTTCGATATTTGAAGGGTTTCATCTTAAAATGCTACGGAAAGTCTTTGATTTTTACATCAATGCGCCATAATAAACTAGGTTTCCATATTAGCGGCGATGTCTCAACTGCATAACCATCCAAAACAATTCAAAGTGTGAATATATCATTTTGAAGTAGAGCTCTACTTGGATGTGGGTCTGATGTTTGGTTGTGTTTGTGATTGGAGCTTGTGGTGGGTTGTTTTAAGCTAGAGGGACAGACTCTGGTGAAGAAGAAGGTGTGAATATAATTGTTTTCCCTTAATCACTGCAGTGTGGCCACAGCTCTTGTAAATGTGTGTCTGTATGCGTCTGCATGTGTAAACATAAGTATGCTAGGAAGTTTAAAGATGAGTTTCCCATCCTCTCACAGGATGCTGATTGAAACTCTTTTTGAGCATGGTTTGTATTCCTGTTCTCTACACATTGGTCTCCAGCAGTTGAAATGATGCATGTTTTTTTTTTTCTTCTTGCATTTAGTTTTTAATCCAACCCAAAATCACCTAACACACTTCCTGTCAGACCATACGTGAAAAGGGCACAACTGTCCAAGGGACCAGGCTTGAAATAAGCTATTCAAGGCAGGCATCCATTTTTAGTCTCGTCGTCAGTTTAAAAGGCAGAAGTATTTCTTTCTCTCTCGTCACTTTAGAGCACTTTACAAACTGAGCAGCGGCTTGCAGGAGTGCTTTCTTCATGTTGGATAAAAAACATATCATGTTTCATTTGCTATTGGACTCCATAAGAAATATACAGAGTATCTACACACCTGTAACTTTTGAGTATATATGTACAAATACATAGCTATTTTGTATATGGTTGCTTGTTCTTTCTGTTCAATTTAAATGCAAGCATGTTGGTGTCTGTCACAGACCTCTTTGCATTCTCAGGTGAAGTTGTCCCTTGTTTTACTTTTTTACATTTATTAGGCTCGTGTGTGAGGAGGGGTAATACTGGTTGTAATGGCAAATATATTTCAGAGGCTCTTTAAACCCATGATAGTGTAAAGGTCCACCGTTTAAAGTGACATTTTCCTTTTGGTCAATCACTCTTACTTATAAACACACACATGCCTTCATAGGAGGACATGAATGGCCAGATTTGATGCTCTGGGGGTCTGTGTCACCGCTGAACATTTGACAAGGAGCTCTCTGTTTGCAACATACATTTTTTTTTTTAAATAAAGAAAACGGACTGGATGCTGCCGGCGGCCTCAAACCCTCAGAGCTTCAAATGTTTGAGGTTGTCTGCTGCTGATATCCGGGGTGCTACATGGTGAAAAGTCGGAAACACAACATTAAGACGGCCTCTGCCCATCCAAAGAAACCCTTCTGCATGAATGGACGCTCGAGAGTTAAAGCCTATTTATTTGCATAATTAACACTCTAAAAAAAACGTTTTGACTTGGAAAAATCAGTTCAAATGTTATTTGTTTTGTATATGTATACTGCCTGCATTTATCTGTAACCATGAACAGTCTGTTAGCTGATTTTCAGAACATTTTATTTTGTGGTCATCATGAGACAAAACGGAGAAACTGAACATGAAATTGTCTTTGTACAGTTGCAGAGAGTTTATTTGATTGATCCTTTAATAACCTGACTCAGAGGCAGAAGAGAAATGCATTACACCTTTTTTTGCACACATTATGCATACTTGGGCTCCAAGTTATAATCGGACACTTCCTTCTATTTACCAAATAGTTAATGGACTGGTTAAGGTTTTTGTTTTTTTCTATGTAGATAACGTATATATGAATACACACATGATCTTGATATGCACACATGTATGTTTGTCCAGTGCACACAGTCCACTTCTACTCTTTGTTACTTGTTGGCACACAAAGTTTTCTGGCTGGTTCAGTCTTCAGTGCAAAAGTTGTGGGGGTTTTGAGCTTCCAGACGAGGGGAAATCTCCCCAGTTAAGCAGCCAAGCTTTGAATGCCTGTGATATAAAGAGATATTTGTCTACTCTTAACTGATCTGATGAATTGTTGAAATGGATTGAGAGCCAGTTCTGGTCAAAAGGATTTTCTTAAATGATGGTTTAATTGGTTACAAACTAGAACAATGCTCAGCTAACTCTCTCCCTACTCTTTTAAGTGCAAATGTACAGGTTTATGTGCAAATTCATTTGTGTGTGTGTGTGTGTGTGTATGACTTGATTGAATTCAGTACAAAACAGAAATCTTTTTTTTAAACTGCACCATGTTTTTATTTCTTTTGATTTCCTATCTGTTTTTGTATTTATTATTACAGTAAATGTGTTCATAGTTTTTCACATCAGCTGCTCTGTGAGCTTGTAACTGACACCTGTACATAAGGACAATAAAGAAGCAAAGTAATACACTTCTTGTACCCTTGCAGAAAGCTGAGCAATAAAACTATGCTGTTTGAACCTCACAGCATTATGTTTTATAGAACCACGTGTACTACTGTCTTTTGTTCTGATGAGTAAGTTGAGCAGAAGATTCAATTTATTTCTATCTTATATAAACTTGGCTCTTTGGACCACAGTATTATGTTTTATATGACCTACTGTATTTCGTTCTGTAAGTTGAGTAATTTAAATTACACCTTTTTAATACTGTACTTTTACTTGAGTAACATTTTGAATAGGAATTTCTACTTTTACTCTAGTACACAATCTGAGTACTTCTCCCACCTCTAATAGTCACGTAAACATCGCATCATTTTACGTAAAAAGGGGGAGTGGCTAGCTCGGCTAGCTTCAAATTATGTGCAGTTGGTAGCAGTTTGTAGTGAGTAAGATTATATCTTTCCGTATTTGTATCTTCAATTCACCATGGTGAAATATTGTGTATGTGGGTTGTGTAAACTGTGGCCTGTCAGGACACCGACTGCACTGTTTCCACCAGGAGGGACGGAGCTGTGTTCCCCGCCTGGCTGCACTGTGTGCGGGCGAAGAGAGAGGGCTTCAGCGCTGCTTCTGAACTGAGACACGGGGTGTTTCTCAATCGCGAGTAAAGCTGCTGCAGAGCCACTATTTCATGCATACTACGTCGTCGAGTGCCGCCGAAGTGCTGTTCCAATGTCCAGCATACTTGGAATTCTACCAAGCCCGGCGTACTTCGTTAGGAGAAATGTCGAGGCTGCACAAGTGTTGACTCCGCGGTCTTAAAATCCCCACAATGCTTTGCGCACGGACCAATTCCTCCAAATCTGTGGCGGAAAATGTAAGGCGGGGCCTCTCATATGAAGCACACCTCCACCAGAGCCCCACACCATGGATGTATAATAAGAACACTTGCTAGCCTGTTCCACTCTTTGTTTTACGAATGCCAGGAAGTATTCTTGCACTCGCTTCTGAAGCAAGATGCTCGGCAGACATGTGCTACCAAGCAAGCTTACTCGCGATTGAGAAACACCCACGGTGCTGTGAAGATATCATTTTACACAGGAGTGTTATATCCCTGACATAATGATGGAGTTCAGGGGGGGTCTCGCTGTTAGGACCTGGGGCTGTAAACTGGTCCTTCCGATACACGCAGATGATTTTCCCGCTGCGTCATTAGCAGGAGGCGGAAGTGGTTTTATTCAGTGGCGCGAAAGACAGACACGTGATCTGAGCTCACTGAGTCTGGTTTCTGACGTTAGCTAATTTACAATAAATCAGCATAATAATTTAGCTTTTTCCATGTGACTTGTTTGTTTACCTTTTTGTTTTGTTGTTAAATGTATGTGTCTTCAATATGTAAGCTATGGTTTAACTTCGAAAACAATATATAAAGTATAAAAAAAGAAAACTGGAGAAACTGTTTTTACATATGATTTTAATTAATATTTCAACTTTTTAGTGAAACATTTTTGATGAATGTGTCAATTAGTTTTGTAATTATGTACACATTATGAAGTTAATATACTTAGTTTTAATTAATCAGCTGTAATATTGAATAGTTTTCATAAATACATTGCTTTCATTCAGTAGTAGATGTATGTAAAATGTGGTTGTGGCTAAAGACTTTGTTTAAACAGCTTTTCCTTTATTCATTATGTTTTAGCTAATAGCAGACAGCCCTCCAAAAGTGAGAAACTGAAGAAATGGAAGAAACACGCTCAGAGCCTCCTGAACCTGCTGTGAAGAAGCAAAAGCTGCTTAATCCCAGGTTTGAGCCTCTTGTACTTTAATAAATGAATACAACTTTCAATAAACAGTACAATAGTATATCATTATATATTATTTAGTATTAGTAATATGTTATTCTAAGAAAATCCACATCATGTGTACCTTTTACTTTTGGTACTGTAAGTATATTTGTATACAGATACTTTTGTATTATTTACAATTTGTTTACACTGTTGCTACTTTTACTTCCACAGCTGTCACTTCCTCATAGTGTTGCTGACATGTTTTGCCTTTTCATGTACATTTGGATTATAGAGTAATAATGAATACTAGTATGACATGTCAATACAACACCCTGCTGGATGACATGAGGTAGTTTTTTGTAAACCCTGGTGCTTCTTTTTTTAGTTTATCAAATGAAGTCAAGCAAGATACCTTCGCTGCTCCTTCTGTCCAGACACCTGAAACTGAAAAGGTAAATACGAATGTTTCACATCTCCCATACAAACAATTTCTCTCCAGCACCAATTGTGTTGCCTGTTTTTGACTAAGCAGCATGATGATGCTTGCTGCTCCTTGTCCCATTTGAAGGAGTCAGGGACAAAAGATGCCTCAGGTCAATCAATAAATACTGAAGATAAGTGTGCGACAACCCTCAAGTCAGAAAATAGAGGTGAGTCACATAAACACACCCTTCACTAGCAAAGAAAAAAGTCAAAAGATGAAGTCATAACTGATAGGTCTAAATGAATCCACACAGATATTGAAGAAGATGAAAAATTCAGCACCTCGTTAAGTGTGGGAGACGGACGCTACCTGGTGGATTTGGGGAGGTGTGATGATGTTAAAAAAACTGTTAAATTGAACCTTTCTCATAAGATGTTCTCAATCCATTACTTTATTTACATTATATATATATTGAAATAAGACCTGTTATTAAGGTTATGTTGTGTCTTTTCTATCTCCCTCAGCTCATCAGAGTTCATTGTTGATGTAGAGTGCCTCCTTCAGCTGTTGAAGACGTGCCGGGAATGCAACAGACGGTGTACCGTGAGCAAACAAGTCATAGGACTAAAGCTCATGGTCAACCAGACGTGCTGTTTCTGCAGCAGCAGCTCAAAATGGACTAACCTGCTGGAGGAAGAAGAAGATTTCCAGATAAATTGAAAAGATACAGCACATAGACAAAGCAACTCAGCCAAGCAGTGAGGCTGAGTTGAGATATGCTCCAGTTTTCTTTTTCAACCTCTGACACACTGGACTAAAACTGCTGAACTTCTGCTGCCTTCGTTCAGGTTGGTTATATTTCTCTGGACTCTGTGAAGCCGTGTCAACTACACTGCAAGATGTCACCCTTCCTGTTATAATCACACCCCTCAGAACGCCATCTGATGCAAGTGAGAGGTTTTGTAAGGAAAGATGTTTTGTTCTTTGTGTTAAGGTTCTTAGTTCAACGTGTTAGTATTTAGAAGGTTTCCGACGTTGAGCCAATATGTAGTTTCACAGTTATCTGCTCAGAAAAAGCAGTATTGAAACGTGTTTTAATGGCTCATCTTATTCATGTTAGTTGTTAAACTCAATGCAGTCTTTATTAGGATATGCTACGCACGGTGTAATTGTATGCAGGATGCACTATGATGATCAAAGGGCCATAACATCAGAAGCTTGTCTGATTTGCATTGAAATCTCATACAAGAGTAAATGTACTCTGTGCAGCCCGACCAAATTCGGAAAAAAAATCTATAAATAACTCTGCCCAGCTAATTGAAAATTCATTTAACTCTCTCTGCAAGGAAACTGAAACAGTAGGAAGGAAGTCATCCTGGCAAAAAGGGAATTAAAGCAGCTGATGCTCATCAATGGCTTTCCCCCCTGACCTGGCATAACTCATTTTCTCACACTGATCATGTTTAATATTTCTAGCTGTAGGACCTTAGATGGGATGTCAGCATCCAGATACAACTAGCAACGTGTTATGAAAAAGTAATAAACCATTTCAGTTTTCTTGTCAAAAGCGCTATATAAATAAAATGTATTATTATTCCATACACCTTGTTTTCTCATTTGATGCACAAGTTTAGCCAATATAAAATGGCATTCATGTACAGGTATTGTCTCTTCAATGTAAGGTTGGATTTGGTCTTTTACCTTTTTGAATTAGATTTGTTCAGTGACTTTATGTTTTTGGATACTTTGGTCAAGTGTATTAGGATCAGCCTTTATCTTCAATGCAATACTAAAACAGTTACCTGCATATTTGAGGAAGAAAATCGAAATGTAAACCTTGAACTTTGACCCATGTCAGCCAGAAGAGATGAGTGAGCAAACACATTTAATGGAAGATGATGATGGGGAAATGGTGTGCTCATTACATTAGTTACATATCAGTGGACAGTGTTTTAACATCACAACCTGTTTCTGTTTAAAACTACGATTCCTTTAGTTCAGGCGGAGAGTTAAAAACAATCACAATGGAGGAAAAGACTGATTATCATCGCCCATGGTGATCAGACAGAATTAACCTAGAACACCAGGTTAATTTAAAATCAAACAACATTAAGGTTAACAAATAAATAATGCACAAGCACGGTTAAATCATTAATGATCGGACATTTAAGGGTGAAATGGGAGTTAAAAATCTGTCGGTGTGGGACATTCATAATAACTTTGCATCAAAAGTCCCTATTTGGCAAAAGGAAGAACATTTGAACTCATTTGCTACGAGATCAGCTCACAAAGACTGTTTCAAACATTCTCAGTTATCAAGTACTAAAATCCATGGAAGAAGGAGACTCGGTCCAAGGTGTCATTAAGTTCAGGTATAGCAGCTGAGGTGAGAGGAAGTTAGCTAAATAAGCTAATAGCTACATCTCGTCTGAGTGTTCAGTTCATTAATAATCATCAGGACTTACGAGAGTTTCCTCTTCTGTGCAAAGGAAGATGCAGACGTACTGTTCAGCGGCCGGAAAGTCGTACCATTATTTTAGAGAGGCAGAAACAGTCTTTTGCATAATGTTCATCTGATGTAAATCCAGCTTCAAACCGTCCTGAGTCTCTGTTCCCTGGTCAGTGCAGATAGCTAGTGTTGTCCTGGAAGGAAGCCATCTGGACCCGGCTGCGCAGCCTCTGAACCTCCAGATCCTGGAAGTGATCGTCCTTGTCGTTCTCGATGATGATCTTCTGCAGCTCACCGATCTCACGCTCCATTCTTGAACGCAGCTCTCTCTTCATCTTCAGCAGAGCCTGTGAGAAAATGTGACATTCTTTTCAATTTGGACATTTCAGCTTTAAAGTCACTGCAATAGACATAATAACCTCAACCTAAAAACAAAACAAATGTGTGGCTCTTGAGGTGTCTGACAATAGAAATCATTACTTTATTTGTGACCATGGTCATAATTGAAAGGTTTACCTTTTCTTGAGCTTTTTTCCGAACCTGGATGTCCTGCCGCTCCAGAGAGAGCTTTTCAGCTAGTAGTGAAAACTGAAAGAGAGGGGCCCATTATAGCTCACCTAGAAATAATGAGTACGTTTGAAACCCATTTTAAAAACAGGACCACAGTTAGGCTGACTTCCTGGTTTATATTTAGGTGTGTCTTACTTGGTCTTTATAGTAGTTCTCCATGGACTTGATCTGGTCCTGGTGTCGTCTCTGATTCTCCAGACGCTGCTCCCTGGCGAAAGCTTTCTGCTCTCTCAACCGAACCTTCTGTAGCCCCAACCCCTCCTCAAACAGCTGCCGAAACATCTAAACACACACAACCAAACATCAACAAAAACACTAATACCAGATGATCACAGGGTCTGTAATTTATTATCTAACTATGTAACCATACTTATATCTGCTAATAGTAAACAGTTGCTCTCATATTAAGCTCTGACTTGGTGGCATTTTTAAACACAGTATATAATGAAGGAAACATCTTTAATAATTGAAAAAAAAGGATGAGGAGATATACACATATTGTAAGTATCTGTTGGTTGGTTGTGGTCTTGTTCTGTCAACTGGAGTTCAAAGTGTGTATTGGCCTTCACTACCCACCCTCTCCTCCTCGGTGCGGGCCCTCATGAGGCGGGCCCGGTGCTGGACGTGGTACTCGCTGTGGTACTTCTTGGCGCGTGCTATCTGCTGCCTCTGTTCCTTCAGTCTGTTCTGGGTCGACTTCTGCTGCACGACACGCTCTTTGAAGTCCCTCTGGAAGAAAAACAGTTTTAGCTTGTAATGGTTCAGCTTCTTTTAGTTTTTTAGTTATCCCATTTCCTATTGGCTGACATGGAGCGGGCAGCTTTATGACCTGTACTGCAGCCAGCCACCAGAGGGCGATAGAGATACTTAGGTAAAGTTTATAGGTATGACAAACACTGCATATCCAGGACAGTGTTACAACAATAGTTTTGAATTTTAAATTAGTTTTGTATTTTAAATGTACAGTAGTAGGGCCAGGGATAATGTCTCAAGTCTGTAGCTACGTAGATAAAATATACATGATTGGAGAACAGTGCAAGAAAGTGAATACAAGTTAAATGTATTGATATGTCGATCTACTCGAGTCATCTAAATTGCCATTGTAACTGTGCATGAGTTTTCTAGATGTGAAAAAGAGCTTTTAAATGTGTTTGTGTTGACGCTCACCAGACGCCTGTTGTGATCCTTCTCTTTGCGAACGATCTCCTGAAGCAGGTCATGTTTCTTTTGCGCTTCCTGAACCTGAAAGATAAGCAGGGGTTTACACATTCAATCCATCAACCAAATCATATGCTCCAAATTTTAAAGGGCACATCCTGGTCTGGCACCCAGTTCCCAGTCCTACCTGGCTGGAGATCTTGCTGTGCCGCTGGTTCTGAGGGGACGACAGGGCATGGAGTCTGTCCACCTGCTGCATCTGCTGCTCCCACATCCGACCCAGGGCATGTTGGGAGATGTGAAGGTGGGGCAGCTCCTCCCGAAGCACAGGTAAGAGGTCATTCTCCTTTATTTTCACTGGAGAAAGGAAGAGAAAACACAAAACCATAATATTACAACTAAAGTATAAATAATTGGTCTAAATCTGCAACCTCACAGAAGATGTCACTAAATCCAAGCCTATAAACATGGTAGATCAACATTTAAAGTATCATACAATAATGATTTTTGACATGTCCCTCATAGGTTAGCAGAAATGTCCAGTGAATCCTATTTAGAATGACCCTGACTATGACCTCTCAAAGTTAATGGGATTTTAATAAAGTTTTTGATAAATCTAAATGGGAAAGACAGCTCTAACGACATGGTACATAGTAATAACATTCATATTTTATGTAATGTGAATTGAGCTTACTTTCCCTTTACGTTTAGCAAAGACTGTACAGTGTAATAACATTAAAAGGCACCTGGACATAGTTCAGTTTTAAACAAACCATACATGATATTTAAATTTTGAGGCAACTTTGTTCAAATAATTAAAGACTGTCGAATAGTATTTTAATTGGATTTAATATAACTTATTTTACTATTTACTATGTATCATCGGTGAGAAATAAAAAGGTTTCTATAGTCATGTTTGGCCGCTTCAAGCACCCGTACCATAACAACACGAATAGACAAGCATCATATTTCAAGTGACTGCAGTCAGTGCAACCACACCAGAGAGAGTAGCTGCTGCGGAATCCACCGACAGTACCACACGTACTGACCTTTAAATATATTCAGTCTATGGTACTGACTGGCTAATGTTAGCTGAAGTCGGCGGTGTAATGTTGCATCGTGTGTTGTTCACTAAAGGCATAGTTTAAAGTGGCCGACCTACAGGAGATGGCGGTATGCACGCCTCAAGTTTGGAGAAGTCACCTAGTGTGAAGAAGCAACGCAATGCAATGCTGTGATCGGTTGCTGCATGTATTAGTCGGCTTCATTTGCCGCCAGACGGCTCTTTAATGTGGCACTACATTCTGTCAACCGAAGAACTTCCGTATACATACGCCAGAGAACGTGTGCTGCAGTCTGTATTCCGCTTCCGCTGCTGTTGATTCACTCGTAAAGCGAGTTCATGTGTTTTTCCGTGCTGTGCAGACAATTACGTGTCCCGTCACATCATTTAGCTTTCACCGCGTCACGTTTGGACATATTGTTGAACAGCAGTGGCTTGCAACCTTGGACATTTACAACTCCGCGTTTGCAGTGATCGTTTCTCTGAAGATAGGCAAAATAGAAACTTGCGGAAGCCCACTGCTGTACCAAGGCTACAGGTAAGATGGCGCTGAATGTCCACAAAGAACAACTTACCAAACAACCAGTATAGAAATATTTTTGTTTTGTTTCAATGACAACCAACATTGTAGTACAACTGTGCAACACAAACCACATACATTCTGTAAATTATGTATAGGGTAGCGAGTTTGTTTATGATGGAGATGTAGGTCAACATGCTATTTAAAAATGCATAACAAACTAGGACCATTATTGGTATGTAATACTTTAACAGGCATGTACTAACTACACAAAGCACAATACCAGAAAAACATGGGCCTGTTGCTGATCGAGGAGCCTGCAATTAACTGCCTTGTTTAGAAGCTCATTATACTTTGTTCTAACCTTTGTAAACGTGTGTGTGTTGAGAGGTGTGGGAGTTAGGTAAGTCTGGGGTACCCTGTACATTTCTCATCACGTAGATAACTAATGTTAAGACACACTAGGTTAGCGGATTGTTGCCACCCCTGTATTCAGTTTTATCCAGTTCTGAGTAGTTTAGTTAGTGAGGGTTTTTGTTTTGAGTTTTGGTTTCAAAGGATAGATGTAGAGATAGGCCTGGTTTTGTTATGCTTATTTCTTTTGTTTGGCACAATCTCCTTTGACACACAAGAGTATTTCTGTTAAACTTCTGTGGAGTTAGGTTGTTCAAGGAATAAACCTTTTGTCAAACTTTACGCTGACTCCCTCATAATTATTGGTTGTTGTGTGGTATTGTCTCCAGGTCCCCTATACCTTAGTGGGGACGTAACACTCACAAGAAGTCACCATTAGAACTGGCATTTTCTGTATAATCTGTACCCCGTGTCCTTTTGCGTCCTTCTATAGTCCTTTTCTTGTTGTTTGTCTTGTCTTACCCCGGCTGATACTTCACTAAATCCACTGTTTTAATTGTTCCCTATATTGCCCCTATGCCCTGTAAGGTGTCCTTGGGTGTTATGAAAGGCGCCCCCCAAAATAAATGTATTATTATTATTATTATTATTAGAGAGCCACCGGGCCTCCACAATAGATTCACAACTCACTGTTGTTCCCACCAGTCCTGAACAATCCCTCCTCAGACCATCATCATCTGGAGCTCACCTGGCCTCACATGCAGCTACATATCAACCAGAGATGAGCTGATTGGTGCTGTCTGCAGTTAATCTTTACTTTTTGGCAATAAACACAGAGGTGAACATAAAGTATGTCAACTTTTCCACAAGCGATTAAGGATTTGCTCTCTTGGTTCGATAGTTCTCCATTTGGGAAATTCTTCTTCTCTAGACTCTACCGTTATAATCACTCATTTATAATTTCTTGCATCTGTTGTGTCTTCCTTAGACCAATGACAGCTGATTTCCGGCGTAATATTGTATATGGCTAAGTGGCGCTTATGCAAAGAAATACAGACTGGTCTGACAGCAAGGTGAAGCTGTGAAAGATAATCGAAATACAGCTTAAACTGATATTCTTTCCTTGTTTTGGTTCCTTGCTGGTACTCCGGTCTGCTTCTCTAGACTAGATGCACGCTGACTGCCGTTTCATGTGGGTCTGCAGGAGATGTGCACAGTTAAAGGGAAGGATTACACACTGGACATATAAGATGGAGCAGGACGGGGGGGTTATTCTAGTTCCCTGCCATTCTTCTTGACGTATATGTAGCAGCTAAAATGTCAAGTCATTGTCTGCAGCCAGGGGTTTGAAATGTGTCTGTGCTGTGTGGTATTTTACAGCTGCATGACAGCTCGGCAGTAATGGACGGACCACCAGGCCAGGTCAGAAGCTCAGGTGAGACGTTGAATAATCTTCAACTTTAATGTTCTTTACTATTTGTCTGGTACATTTCTGATGTTCCTCAGCCAGGTGTAGACAGTGTTTTTTTGTTGGTTTTACTATGTAGATTATTTACTACAATGGACTAAAAAAGATGCGGTTGACTAACAAAACCAACATTTATTCACAGGCATTCAAGTAAATGTACCTGAGACATGCACTGTCACCACGGAGAAGTAAGTCAAAACATATCTTTGATCATGAAACACTGATGTGCAAAGTAAACCACATAGCTTTCAATAAAAGGCAGACAGTTCTGTGATACAGTTAATCAATTCAGAGGTTTCATTTACCCCTGCACCACTTTTATACCTTCAGCAATGAATCCGTAGTGACAACATGTTTTCACCTCTAGCCGTGCTGCAACAAGTGTCATAATAATGTATCTGCTTTCATTTTCTTCCCCATAGCAGACCAGCTCTGCAGCACATTGTTGATGAGGAGGCCATCCTGCAGCTGACGAAGGATTGCCCCATGTGCAACAGAAAGTGCCGCTGTATGAAACAGATTAATGGTCCTTTCTTGATAGTCTACCAAAGCTGTTACTTCTGCCATTATCACGGCAAGTGGGCCAACCAGCCTGAAGTGAGAAATATGAACTTTAAAAAGAAAAGAAAAGCACGAAAGAAGAGATGTCAGCCAAAGGACAAGGTGTCCTTAAAGACTACCGCTCAGTCACCACAGCTTAATAAGACAAACACTTCTGAAGCCTCGGTCTCAGAGTCACCATGACCTCGCACAGACCTGAAGAGCTACAAGGCAACTCTGTCTAAGATGTAACTGACTCGCACAAATCTGAAATTGGGCATGAATCCAGCTTCAGATTTGTCTTAAAGTTGGATCATTATTATGCTGTGGGAGATGCTTGTTGATGAAAAACAATTCTGTAAACTTTACTTTCTAGCTGAAGCTTTAGTAATAATGTTTAATATGTGCAGTACAATAAGCTAAAAGCATTGTTTATTCTCCAGTAGTGACAATACTAGTAGTGTGGAAAAATGCATTTAGAATATTAATCAAAATCTAGAATAATAGCCGAAAGGTCCGTGTGGTAAATATACAAGTCTAAACCTACTTGATGGAGCTTTCCTGGGGGCCTCCTGCCTTCTCCGTCTCGGTGTGGTTTGTGCTTTACGTTGGGTCTTCGTTCTCTCTGGAGACAGTCTGGATGTGTCCGAAACTTCCCCGAGTATAGCCTCTCTGTACTGGCGCTCCTACACACAGTCACACACATTGACACATTTAAAGGCTAGTAAACTAGGACTAATTGCCCATCAGGTAAAGCAAACAAAAACTTACAATATTGGCAATTTTTTAATTTTTCTCAAAGCTAAAGGACTTTTTTCGTAAGGTTAATATCCTTTCTTTGCCGCTCGTAGACTAGTGTGCAAAGCAGAAGTTATTTCTCCTTTCCCATTTTATACCATTTAACATCAGTTGAGGTCATTTGGTGATGGTCAGTTTCCATTAGATTAAACAAGTTGCTTTATATGTTTATCGTGGAAGTAGATTTAGGTTTTTTGTTTGAATGCATTCTAAAAGTATTTACCATGTTATAACTATCTGTGTTTTTCTGTAAATACATTCAAACTTTGCACTTATTTTGAACAAATGTGATTTCATAAATAGATTTTAGTTCAGAAAGTGCACATGATAAAAGGATTGTGTTTCACCTCTATTGTCTCTAGGTTTTAAACTGTTTTTTTTAATAAGGTCATTAACAATGTCTGATTGCATAATACTTTGGTTACGGTTACATTGTACTACACATCATACTAATGACTTACAGCTTCCTGAGCTTTGAGGCGTGCCTTGTCTATATCGGCCCGTTCTTTGTCTTCATATCTTTTCAACTCCTCCTCATAGGCCTTATTCTCCAAATACTGAAAGAGAGAGTCCACATTATTTTGTAGGCTCGTGACATGATGAATATAACCAAAATAAACAAGTTAAGCAAATTAACTTACATCTGAATATGTGAAAAGCAACATTAAAGAACAACATTTATGACATTTCTCTCATTATCAGGCCATTGAAATTACTTATAAGAATACTATAAAAATATACACATCTGAGTTCAAATCATTAAGCCAACATTCCAGCAATCTTGTTCATTAGCCATAAACCTCGAAAAGATATCCAACTACTCAAAATCAAGCAGCACATCTTCAAATGGCTGAGTAAGAGGACATTTGGCTAGTGTGCCATTAGTTAAGCTACCACATGTCCAGGGTCAGAAACTTAAAGGGAAAGCACTTTGAAAACAATAACCATGGTAATACCTTGCTCAGTTTTCGGTGAGACTGCGTGTGGGGTAGCTCTCCTCGTCTTGATTGAGCAGAGGCAAGGTTTGTTTGTCTCCCATCATCCAGACTCAAGGCCTCTGCCATGGCAGATTCCGACTGTCCCTGCAGGGAGCGACGGACCCGCGGAGGGGAGGGGGATAAGGAGCGTGTCCGGGGGGAGGATTCAGTGCCAGGCACTCCTGAAAATATAACATTTTACAATGAAATAGAATTATTTTAATATTGCTGGCTCTTGAAAGATCATGAAAGAGTTAACTGTGTGTTAGCCATCATTTGTATTTACCCGTTTGCTGTCTGGGAGCCCTGCGGCACTCCATGACGCTGTCACTGTGGTGGGACTGCTTGTCCTCTTCTCTCACGTCACTGGACTCTCCACTGTCCCCCAGAACTCGTTTGAGCATCTACAGGAATAATGCATGCGTTAAGGGACATTTGAAAGATGTAAGAATGTCAACCCTCCAAAACATTATTTGTCAAAATGATCACAGTTAGATATTTTTCCCAGATTTCCCTACATAGTTTTAAAATCATGCAGCTAACAATTGCTTAAAGAGTGTGTATGTAGAAAAT
>CALSBZ010040935.1:39865-52813 GCA_943591055.1 Gobionotothen gibberifrons
ACACTCACAGTACAACGGTTTTATATTTTAATAGCTCTTACTGTCTCCAAAACATGTATGTAATAGTGTATGAATAGAAAGAATACACCAGCAATGCCATAACCTGCACCCGACACATACAACTAAAATGACTGCCCCGCGGTCTATCAGACTAGTTTCAGTTTACATCCATGTCAAAAATGTTCAAAATGTATTTTATTTTTTATGAAAAAATATGTGTGTAAAATTGTCAGAATGAGCATTTGTATTTTATTGACGAAAGCATGTACTGTTATTAAACTGGACCTTTCTTTTTTTATCTGGGTCCTCCGCGGCTCCGTCTCGATGATCTCTGTCATATGGTCATTTGTCTCTGTGCCAGAGGGTGTGGACTAAAGTTACCCGTTCCGGCTCTAATATTTACACTACAGCTCCAATGTTTGCCTAATTGTCTGTTGAGTCAACAGGATACGCAGCCAGAATTGGCTCCTATGCTGATGATGGTTGAAGTCATGTGGAGCAAACCTGACTGTCATCTTTTTTTTTTAAATGGAAGAGCTCAAACAAAACAGAAGATTTGGTATTTTTTCATTTGTTTGAGTTTTCTTTGTCCTACCATGCTTGGCCTTTTCTTAATTTAAGAGCAAGGGTTGTGTGGGCTGTTGCAAGTTTGAGTCACATTTGATCCACTCTCTCTGTCTACTGTCAATTAGTTTAAAAAAAAAAAAGGCATTTTAATATGAATAGGAAATGCTTTTTTTGTTATGAATATCTAGATGTTATGACTATTTTCATCAGGAAATGTTTTAATAAAGACATATACTATAAGTATTAGTATATTTATATACAAGATATATATACAAGATTTTAAAACGTTGCACTCCCTTCCTAACTTCCTTTCAATAATTACGTTTAGCATTTCAAAATAATATATAACATACCGACTGACTTTGTCAACTTGAGTTAACATTTTACCATGAATAAAATGTATCATTTATATAAATTCATAATTGATCTCCAAATCAACATGTGTGCACTAGTGTTTGCAGTGCAAGTAAAAAAAAAAGCTCTTACTCTCCACTGGAAGACAACGAGGCTCCCTCCAGTTTAGTTTCCTTTTGCGCTGGGCCATCACAGCTGGTAGGCTCTTTGGCTTCAACAGGGACATCCTCATTGAGACTGTCAATCAGTTCCTCTGGAAAAAAGATTAACTATACAAATGACCCAGAGGGAGAGACAGAAAACTACAAAAAAACTGAAGAGAAAACACAGAACCAACAACAAAGAGAAAGCAAAACTTGGGATTACAAAATCAATGTCTGAATAATTTAAAAGAGGAACTAAAACACATGACCTTTAATTCAACATTCTGACTGACAAAATGTCTGTTTTCCTTAAGCTCACACTTCAAAACGATAAAGATCTAAAAGACTGATAAACAACTCGGACCATCTTGTGGGTTTGAGCACAAAAGTAAATTCAGAAGCGAAAGACAGGAACAACTAGGCCTAACTACGCGGAGTACTAAAAGTTGAAGCACAACTTGTCATTGTTAGACACTAAAGAAAGGCACAACACTGAACCAAGACAACGGCTTAGATTATTAAACTCTTCAGCCCCAGTAAACTGACCACCAACAGCTTCTCTTGTACTGAACCAATTTCACTATTACAAATGCAGGACGTTTGATTGGGCCTTTTAGACACTCACATCATTTGTAAGTGCAGACAAAGTCATTAACTACCATTAGCCGTTTGGCAGCGGTCAGGGGACAGCCCACTCACACAAAGGCATGCTCAGTTCTGCACAATGAAAAGAGTCGACTGTTCCCTTTAAAATCCTGCACCAGCTGGTCCTAAACTGAGTTCAGGATACATTATGTCCTGTTCATACAGAAGGGAAAATAGTAGGGCTGCTCGATTATGGCAAAAATCATAATCTCGATTATTTGGGTCAATAATTGATATCACGATTATTAAAAATGATTATCCATTTACTTTGAAAACATCAATTTATTGGAGAATTTTTTTTTGAACAGTATGTTTTTAACAGTTGATTACCCTGAACTTTAAGTATAATTCAACTGAAAAACCAATAAAAATAATAAAAAATAATCATTTTATTTCGATTACGTTGTTTTCGTAATCGTTGCAAGCCATAATCGTAATTGCGATTAAAATACGATTAATTGAGCAGCACTAGCAAATAGGCAGTCTCACCTTAACAGAGACTGTGACTGTCAGTACAAAATAAAATCTTTTTTTTCAAGGAAACTGGAAATACCAGATCCTTAAGGCTGCCATCAATTGGCCCTCTTGCCACTTTGTCTGCTAAGTGATTTAATGATAAGAATAGTTTGAAGTTAAAAGTTGGAATATGTTTAGAGAGGACTGATGTCACTTATAATCTAATGCTTTTTCAAGAAAACATACTTAAATGTGTGTGTTTTGTCCAGGCGAATATATGCAGTTTACTGTCATAAAGGAGTATGGAAACCAGAAAGCATCCACATTAAAGAAGCTGGATTAAGATTATTTTGACATGTTGAAGGTAAAGTACCAATCTGTGAGATAAAAAGCAAAATGTGTAAAATAAAAATATGTCAGGTTGATGAAGGAAAAGTGAGAAATTAATGTGACTACCTCCATTCTGTGACTCCTCGCTTATCTCCTCCTTGAGATATTCCAGGAGGCCATCAAAGATTTCCAGGAGGTTCTCGGTTGAATCTTTGTCCCCTCTGACAACATTTTCTCCTGCAAACACACAGCAATTATCAGTATTACTTTCAGTACTTTTGCAGAAGAAAAGGGTCGATTGTTGAAGTGACCTTGTGTTTTGGTTTACCCCTTCAGAACAGAAGGATATGGGGCCATGCAGCCAAAAATAAAGTGACTTGAAAGTAACATTTTCTACCATCTGAAGTATGTAGCAGTTCATTTGAGATGTTCTTATCTTATACATGCCTTAATAATTACTGTTGCAAAGAGTGAAAGTGCATTATACCTGTAATGTGTGAGAGGCTGATCTGAAGGTAATCCAGGGAGAGTGAATCGATTACAGACTGAACATTATGGGCTTCATCCTCTTGACTGCATGGCGCTGCAATGTAATCTAAACAAATATATACACATAGACAAATGTTAAACACCAAAGCATGTATGAGACCAGAGAAACAGTGGAATCCACACAACCTTACAGCAACATGCATACACACTTCCTTGAACACATTGGGCTTTTACTTCCTGTACTTAAGAAGGCAGGAAAGAGCTCAGCAACCTGAACAGTCTCATGATGGCATATATAATGGCCTCAGGAAGCATTCCTCACATACTAAGCACACTCAGGAGATCATGCACTGGACTAAAACCTCACAGCTTGTACACCGGCCTTGTGATTAAAATGTATATGCATCGTTTGGTCGAAAAATAATAGTTATTATCATCAGATTTCAATCGATTATCTTTTGCAATATACATTAATAATCATTTGCTTAATAAAGCTTGTTAGGTCAGTCTCACCAACACGTCAAATGCTTTAGAAATTCAGTATATTATCCAATTAGACAGCAATTCATCACAAATAAGGTGATATAGTCAATAGTTTTAATTCTACTCAAGAAAAAATGAACAAAAAAATGAACAAATAGGTGCCAATTCTTTTTGTTAACCAATTGTGTCGACATTTGGTTGATCTGCAGCTTGCTCTTACCTGGAACCTTCTCCCCCAAGATGTTTTCATACAGAGCAATGAAAACATTTGCATCACAGTCTGTCAGTTTCCTCAGCCTTAGGTTTATGGCACACTTGCTGAGGAGATCATTTGCCACCTCTACCCAATCTGTAGAAAGAAAAGCAAAAGTCTTGTTCATCACCAACAATCAAGTCCTCAAACAGACATTTGGATTTAATATCTAGAAAGTCTTCCTATAACTATAGAGAATAGGGTTACATGAACCATGTATAAAGAACCAGTTTATCAAATCAAAGTTGAATTATATAGCCCAATATCACTAAACATGTTGGTCTCAGTGGGCTTCACAGATTAACAAACATTAATGTCAGTGCTAAAAGATAAATACAAGGACAATAACATAATAAAAAGACAAGATAGAATGTACAATATAATTAAAATAGATACAAATAAAAAGAAAATCTAAATACAATCAAAATGCCAAAAGGAAAGTCTTTAGCAAAACAGTCTTTAAAGTTTGGACACTGTCTGCCTCCCCAATAAAAACAGGACGTTGTTTCCAAAGAAAGGGAGAAGGTTAGCTGAATGGCTCATTATTGTGACATTCACTTGTTATGTATTTATTTATATATTTATAAAGCAGGATCAGTACCTCCTCTAGGGGTGACACTGTTAGTCATGAATGCCCATCCGCGGCAAACTTAAGTTTGAGAGCGGGGAGTCATCTCTCCCCGTCTTAAACACAATATCTACCTTACTACTAATCTTACACTCATTTTCATCAAGGTACTGTTAGTTGTTTGGGTTATTTTACTAATGTATTTTGAATCTAATGATAAAGATGAACTGAAAACGCTACCGTTAAAAAGACTAACGTTACCGGTGGATGACATACATTAGGTTTTTAACAAATTATAGCGATGGCCGTGGATTTGGGATGCTAAAAACAACAAGCAAAGTATAGTCTGACACTTTTAAGTCACCTCTGGTAGGTTTTGACACAACTTTACGGGTTGAGTTGTCTCTAAAGTAGCTAGCTGCCCGTTGCTACTTGTTTGCTAACGGGAATATCATCAGAGAACACTACACTGTGATACTTAAACACAACTTTAATTAATCTCTAAAGAATATGTGTGTTCATGTAATGACAGGCTTGGTGACAGTAGCAAAGCAACACAAACCTAGCAGCTAATGTTAGCAGAAACATAACGATACGTGTCGCTAGCTTTCCCCCGGACGGGAGCACAGAGCCTCGGCTGCCTTACCTCTCTCTCCCTCCTGGGTGCCCATGAAACGGCTGTCGATGCGAGGCAGTTGGAGCTCAAAATCTACCCACTAGCAGGAAAAAAGTCGTATCATTCAAAGCTCCGTCCTGACAACAGATGGGGTCACAGCTTCGGTGTTTGTTGTGGGTTTCAGTAACATGGAGAAGGAACTACCGTCTCATTTAAAATTGAAGTCTTGTCTGATTGGACGTTACGCTCGGTCTTTGTTTCCGGAAGTGCCCTCTGATGGGTGCGTACCGCCCTCTGCTGGTAACACTGGGTAAAGCGTTAAAACGTAGTCATGGGCGTGACTGTTAGTCGCCACATTTAACATCAGCATCTGATCAGCATAGCAGAAGACAAAATCCGTCCCTCCCCTTTTTGTTGAACCTCGAGCACCTGCATGTTGACAAACCAATGCATAGACCTCTGGACCACCAATATGTTTTTAAAACAATGAACGCCCAACTATAGGTCTTAATGTGATGTGATTTGAGTGAGTGAGTGAATACCATTATAACCACAACGAGCTAACAACTATGGAGGATAGAACATGATTTAAGAAAAACATAAATACAGGAATAAATACAGGGATAAAAAAAATACAAGAATACATAAATCTGGAAAAATATACGAATGTATACATTAAATAATAAAACTTGAGAATAAAACAGAACACACATTATTATATATCTTTAATGTATTTCTACATTTATTTTCACTTAAATGTATATATTTATTAATGTTCACATAATATTGTTTTGCTTGGTAGCCTTGTGTTCTGTGGATACAACAACATTTATAACAAATGTACTTTCAATTGCTCTGAAAGTTTCAACAAGTGCACGTGTCTTTAACAATATTTTTGAGTTGCTATCATATTTTATTTCACTTCCTCTGACCAGTCCCATTTTTATTTGAAAGCTTTGTGTCAAGTTTTACACAAGGAGAAACACAGTGACTCTTCTCTCTTCAATAATTATTTTATAAGCTTACAACACCGGAAATTATGACGTATTCCTGTTCTGTACAAACTGAAATCCCCTGAGACAAAAGTACAATTTGTGATATTGGGCTAAATAATTTGATTGACTTTGATTGATGGAATTGGCACAAGACGTACACTTCACTTCAGAGCTCTTAAGAGCCAGATATAAATGTTTATTAGCGTAAAAAATGGTGTTGCTATTAAAGGTTTTGTTACTATCTAATACTCAGTAACAGGAGTTTAAGGTGTGATTTTTAACAGGTTTGAGAACACATTTAACAAGCAGCACAATACACACTAGGATAAATCAACATGATAACTGCATGGCTGGGATTGAACCCACCACCTTCTGACTTAAAGACAGCACAGCCATATTATGGGCTGTTGTTCAGAAATGATGAAGTCATAGCCGGAATGTCCCAATTGACATGAGGATAAGCACTTCATCCTGCAGCTTATCGATCACAATCTTGTGGGTTTTGGTTCTCAAGAGTTATAGAGCCATCACTTTTTCACAGATCCAGAATCTTTGCAGTTCACATTGTACATCATTCCAGTTGTTTTCCTTTTCATAAAACCGTATTTCTACACAATCTTCATCTTTTCCTTCATATTTGTTGGGCTCCCCATCTTGCCAATAGCTGAAACCAAACCACAAATAATGTGTTCTTAACAGAAAGCGCAAACAAATAAGCATGTAGTCAAATTAAACCTCATTTGCGACAGTAAAAGATGATGTACACCTGGAAACATTTAGTCACAAATTCAAAGAAGACTGAACTGAAGAGCTATTTGTCCTACAATGAGTGAACAACTGAACCTTGTCTCCAGTGCAGTCCCATCCACCCATCTCCAAGTCCCATTTGACTCTCTGTCAGTAAGTCCAATCCATGTGGGCTGTTTGAAGCGCCTCGCAAATTCCTTTTTTACAGTAAGAGAAAGAAACAATAATAAACATATATAAAATATTAACAACCCTCCACCTTGGCGAGGACTACCCTCATTTGTCTCAGAGACAGATTTCATGCTCTTACACACCTGTTCTTCTTTGCTGTTAATAATGATCAGGTCTGAATCTCTTTGCTGACAGTCGTCTCTACTCTCCTGCCAGGACTTTCGAATAGCAGAAATGTAATAGAAACTGTGGTTGAAATACACCCATCCTTGTTGGGAGTAATGATCTAACAAGATAACACATTAGAAGAAAAACTGTCAAATCAGAGTGAAACAAATGAGAGAAGATACATTTAGAAAACCTTTGTATGATATATTTTAGTTTCCATGTTACAAAGCTGTATAATAAGTCTCATTCTCAATACTTACCAAAAGTACTCAGCTTCCTCTTTAAATCTTCTCCCTCAAATTCTTGCATTCCTCGACCATAACTATCTGAAAGAGAAGGAAGATATGTCTGTGTTACTGCAGTAAACACAGAGGTTAGGATCTCATGAAAAACTTAAAAAATGTCAGATCACTCACAGAAAGAAAGACGCAGGGAAATGTTAAGAGCAGCTTGCAGGACACACAGGAGTCCGAAGCTCACCACAACCAGTCTCATGAGTTTGGTGTCTGTGCAGAAAACAGACACAGACATGCAACATTACCAGGATTATTAGACAGCCAGGCTTGATATTGGGTTACTTGAACCATTTTTATTAATGTACATCGTCTCTGGATGAAATAGATACAAAAATAACTTCATATTTAGTTTGTAGCCTATTCACGGAATTTCTTCTAAGCCAAACCCCACCTGATTCTGACAAACAGGAACACAAATACTTTATGATACTGTCAGACAACTTCAAAGTTACTTACTCCTGGACAAAGCATCAGGGATATCTTCACTGTCCAAAGTCATCTCTGCCTTACAATACAAACTCCAAAATATTTGACGTGTGAACGTGTGAAACGTGTGAACGTGTGAAACGTGTTTCCTGAGAGCTGCAGCGAGGTGTCAGCTGCCTCTTCTTCTTCTTTATTTTTGATGACCACAACATCACACGTATCTTCTGTGTTTTTATGCAACTTACATTATTATAACCACTTCCTCGTTTCTTGCAAACTCAAGACTGTTTCCACCATAGATTCGTATCAAGTAAAAAATAAATAGGTCATCAAGGTCATCAGGAAACATAAACGCCCATGCATTGTTTAACAGGCTTTGAAACAACACTTAACTGTAGTTCATAAAAAAAGCTAAATGTGGCAATTTGAAGTATTACAATTAATTTCTTAATTTTTCTTGACTTCAACAATTGCTTTAAGTAAACACCCAGTCCAAACTAACTAAAATAAAGTCAAATGAATAAAACACAGAGGAAGCAAAACATGAAAACAGTGCTCAGTACAGAAGAAGATATTTTTGATAACATATTATACTTAAATATATTATTACAAATGAACTTGAGACTAAGATATTGATTTTGTCCATGCTTGTCTACGTTGTTTTTCATGTTTATTTAAAATTGAAACTCCAAATTGTTTGACGAGGATATCTGTCTTACCAGGCGCTGCAGCAGGCACCTTGAAGTCTTCAACAGAGCGGTGGGATGCAGCTTTCCTGGCTGAAACATCTTCAACATTTTCGTATATCGAGGAGAGCTCATGTTCTTCTTCAAGGGAAACCATCTCTTTAGTTTGGCCTCTGCAGAGTGCTGATGGTGTTTTCTTTAAATGGCACTTAGTTATGATCTTACTTTATTTTATGACTTTCTCAGCATACACCCAACATTCTCTCACACCCTCTACTTCCTCATTTTTGAGCAATTTGCCTTTGCTCCTCCAATCATAACTAGCTGCTTTTAATGATGCTCAATTTGTAACCTGTGCAGATCCTACTTTTTAAAAATTTTTAAATTATGACTTGGCTTTATCTTTAAAAAATATTAATTCCAATTTTAAATCTTATTTTTCTGATATAAAAACCATCCATTTTGGCATGAAATCAAAAGTCAGTTGAAAAAGAATGAAGTAATACAATCAACAAAGTATTGTGTTTAGTTCTGTATTTTGCCTGTGACTTTAACATTAGATAATGGGGTCATGCTGCATCTCATAAAATGCAGCACTGCACTGTCAAGGTCCGATAATAATTGTACAGTTAGGGCTGAAGTGCTTTAGTGCCACCTGCTGGATTAATAAATGAATGGAGCAGGTGTTTTCAATCTGCTTCACTTTCAGGGTCATGCTATTGTGCTTGCCGGCTCACTCTCAGACTGTCGTGGTTTACAAGGACACTTGACAAATACAAACCATTGTTGAAGCTACGATGGTTAATACATTTTTTGTGATATTTGTTTGTTCCTTTCAAGACACTCTGGGGGCCCCATGCAGACCAGTATGGTCCCCCCCCCTACAACACACACGGAACAGAAATTATGAAACTGAAATGATGAAGCTTTCGATAGGCCAGGGGGATTCCCGACATGTCATTGCAGTGTCTTCTACATGGCAAGAAATTAAAGGGGGTTTCATTTTCTCGTCGCTGTGGACCAATGTAATCAACCTTCTTTGGGGGCCCCTATTGGTCCGGGGCCCCAAGCAGTTGCCTGCCTTGCCTGTTGACAAGCTGCGTCGCTGTCCTTTACATCCGGACAGCAATCTAAAAATCTTGTGTCTTGACAGAAAAAGAACAACATCTAATATCTCTGGCTGTTGTATGAGCTACCTACCTATCTACCTACTGGAATATATATCAAATTGCAATTCTTTTTTTACGTTTCATTTTCTGAAACTATAACTACAGCACTCTATTATCAATTCACATAGTTTAAAAAATATCATTTTACAATGTATTTATAATTTGGTTTCTACAATTAAAATGACACAATCACATAATTGATGTGGCTAAAAGATAATTCCATAACTGTTAACTTATTTTATTATTAGCTATCTGACTTTTTTGCATCATGCAACTCAGTCCCCTTTTTGTGATTTATGAGACAATTATTAGTTAAGAATTATCTTGAATTATAGTTCAATCTGCTATTGAAAACACAAAAACAGTAATTGGCTTTCTAAACCAGGCACTGGCCAACAATAAGTACTGATCTGTTTAAATAAAATACCATGAAAGTGTGACTGTCATGTCAACAGATGTAACCAAAATTAAGACTTGGTTATTTTAACATAAACAGGAACCTAGGTAACTTCAAATGTTTTTCTCTGATTTATTTTTTCACTTTCAGTTATTATTTCCTTCACAGCTTCTGCTGAATATGGTCAGAGTTAGAAAAAAAATGAATAGATAATTATTGACACAGTATAAGGAGGTGAAGTGTTTGAGAAATGTCTGCTTGAAAGAAGATAAAAGATATAACTCACAGAGGAGACAGTGTCACGATGCACAGTTGCCTTATAACTACAGCATGAAATACCTATTACATTATAAACAGATACTTTCTACCTGTTATCTTAGTTTTCTAAGCTTTTAAATTTACTTTTTGCAAGGGAAACTAACAAAACATGATATTTGAATGTTTGAAATATATGTTTATTTTCACAATTAAGACATTTTAGTTTCATGGTGATTGCAAATATACATCACATTTTTTCCAGCAGTATTCCTCATTGGACCATATTGCAACTGCAAAGCATCAGTCACAGGAAGGGCTACCTTTAAACATTGAAGGACATGTTGGTAATATTACAGTCTTCCTTAGAAAATACCTAATCCTGATAACAGTCTTGAATAGAGTTACTGAGATCTGGACTTGGAGCAAACAGCAGAGATGTATTTAACATTAAATCAAGGCTTGCTAAACATACAGTATTCATCTTTTCATTATTCTTCGAGCCAAAGCAGTGAAGCAAAATAGATATCTGTTTTTTTTTGTTGATAAAAGGCTACATTTTCTGCATTGCAAACACAACCAGGTTTTTATATAAAATCAGAAAATGCTGATTATTACTCTTGCCAATAATGTGTCCATAATGCTTTTATGGTCCTGAGATTTTGTAAATGCCTGGTGAGGGTGAGTTATGGACTGACTTTCTTTTCACAGGCCCAGAAGACTTTAGCGTTACAGTTTTCATCATTCCAGCGTTTTCCCGCACCATACTGCCTTATATCCCCACAGTTTTCAGATTTTCCACTGTTAGGCTCTTTTGGACCCCAATACCTGAAAAAAAAAAACAGATACGCTTTTAATCGGAGAACACAAACCAGAAAGCACAAGGCAGCAATTTCATTTGAATTTGAATTTTGAAATGAAATATGTAAACCTCTCCGTCATTGGAGTCCCATCAACCCATTTCCAGGTCCCCTCAGTCTCCAAATCAGTCAGACCAATCCACATTGGCTCCTTAAATTGGTTTAGGAAATTCTAAAGAGATACACAAACGGTCAACAACATAAATTACCTGCTTCTAATTAGTCTCCACTTCATTGACTTTTGTGTCAGTCGGACCTGAATAATTCACCCACCCTTGGCGGCCTTAGTTTTTGCCATAAGGTAAGGAAAATTGGCATGTTGGTTAAGAATGTTGGTGTAAAAGATTCAGTTTCTTCTACTGACCCTAACCCAGATGGCAAAAGGCAATTAACAGTTCTGTGTGGCAAATAATACATTTGCCAAACAGAACTGTTAATTGCAGTCTCCTGAGGAAAGTCATTCCAGGAGAATGTGTTTGTGACGTTTAAATGAATGCATTTCTCACACATAGATGTATACACAAACAGAGAACCCCCCCTCACACACACACCCACACACACACTCACCTGTTCTTCTCTGCTGTTGACAATCACCAGATCTGCCCCTTTTTGAAGACAGTCATCCCTACTCTCTTGCCAGTTTTTGCGGATAGAGAAAGAAATGGTATAGAGACTACCGCTGAAGTACATCCATCCTTGATAAGAATAGTGGAAAACAGAAAGAACGATAAAACATTAATACATAAATTACCAGATGCATAATCTACTATGTCAAGTGCCAAGGTGGTATGACATAAAGGCCCACCGGCTGAAGAATTGATTTAATCATCATACTTACCCAAGGCTGTCAGACCTTTCTTCAGATCGTCTCTTTCCTCAGACAGGCTTTTGTTAGTTGCCACCATATCTGAAACAGAAATTCTATTGTGATGTTTGTTTCCTTTTAATACTGTATAAAGCTTTTAGGGAACTTTGCTGAAAGCTGTCATTTTGAGTGAGAAGTTTTTATTTTCAAAAAGTAGTTTGTTTTGTTAAGTTTTGTTTAAATTTAGCATGAAAAAATGATTGTATCCCCTCTTACAGCTACAAAAGAGCTGAGGTGTTATCAATGACAAACCTGAAATGATTTCCCAGAGGGTCTATGAGCAAAGATACACCATTTATGAATTTTCTGACCACTTGGGGTTGTTCAAATCGTGTTTTCTTTGTGTCACTTCCGTGTTCTGCCTGAGAAAGTACAGCTTTATTAATTTTTCCTCCAGATCTAAAACAGAATTCCCATTATGTTAATCTATGAATGATAATGTATGGATCCATGTTTCCTTTTCTTATTCCAACACCATATCATGTTTTCAGGAAATTCATTCTGCTAAACTGTCCTGTTGAATGGAGAGGCTGTCATTATTTTCAACAGAACCATATCAGTAATACAGGATAATATAAAATAAATATTGTGATCACCGTTATCAACAACAGCTGTATCATATCCTCTGTTTAAATGTGTAAGATAAGTAATTTAAATAAAATGAACTATCATTATCAACAGAATGTGAAGAGCTTACGATGTTGACGTAACTTCAAAAACATCTATATGTTGTTCTGCAGAGATAAGCATGCTAACTGACTAGCCGCTGCACGTCGGTCAGCATGCATGTTTATTGATGTTCTGAGTTTGTATCTTTATGGTTTATTGCACCTATTGTAGGTTGCTTTGGATAAAAGCCTCAGATAAATAAATAACATTCTGTTACCTAATGTGATATCCAGTACCGATTAGGTACGATATACCCCTTCAGATCAAACCCCTGATTATTGCAGTCGTTTTTTCACTACTAAATACTGGTAATAATTACATTAATTATGTGACCGTCTAT
>CALSBZ010040936.1:0-12181 GCA_943591055.1 Gobionotothen gibberifrons
TTTTTTTATTTTGAAACTACTGTTACAGATGAAGCACTTAATTTCGGACTCCAGCTTACCTGTTCCTGCCTACGACCAGTTTTGAGGAAGGTCAAGCCCTCCCACTATTTTCCAAGAGGGCGTTGCCAGATTTTCAATTTCAGGTTTTCCATTGCAGCTGGCTTCATTATAATTACATGTATTTATAACGGGGGCGGTCTCAAGTCAAGCTGGAGGCTTTCCCTTGAGCGAGGGCAGACCACTTACCAATCACTGCCCTTGCGTTTCAAACTGTCCGAAATTAAGTGCTTCATCTGTAGAAATTAAAATCAATGTTTTATGGCATAATTTAGTTTAAACATACCATCAGTTTAAATGCTGTTTTATTCTGAAAAAAAAACTGAAGTTCTCGCACTATCTTAAATCCCAAGCTTTTATTCTGAAAATCCTTCATGACGACATCCGGGGCGACCGCCCAGTATTATTAAAGTGGACATTGAAGCCGTTCTGAAGTATTACATCAAAAGTTATGAAAGAGAATATGAGGAGAAGAGGCGTGTGGATGTAAGCAATGAATGTAAAATGTCGAAATCCTCTGTTTTACGCGATGTCGGACATTGAAGACTGAGGCGGCCGGCCCCCTCCTCCACAGCACGAGAGGGTATAAAGCCGGCGGGTGAGCACAGCTGGCCCTCTCTCCTTCCTGCGCTGCAGCCCACTAAGACAACACCGGCTATTGTCTCTTCTTCACTTTCTGTTTGTAACATTACCGCGCCATTTTAATTAAAGTACCCATCTGAACCTTCTCAGAGACTCCATTGGTCTCCTTACTTTTCAAGCTTCTCTCCTGGACGCGAGAATAACGAACAAAGCTAATAATTGGTATGACCCAGACGTGATTCCCGCTGGACCGGGAGAACATTTGCAGTTTTCAAAGGAGCTTGAACAATGCCGGCAGACATACACTCGGGCCCATACAGAAAGGTAAAGAAGTACCTGTTTATTCAAAATCTTCAATAGATTAGATAGTAAACAATAGGAGTGTGTGTCTGTCTGGTAAGTAGGACTCCTGAGAAAGACTGCCTAATTTAATGTTAAAACTACCTACATTTATAAAAATAGGCATTCTATACCTCGTGGCGCTGTTTTGTCACAAGCAGGGTGAGTTCCAATTTCTGTTGTTCTTCTATTAACCCTGCATGCTATTACCATATGTGTGTTTTTTATGTCGGAAATATTAAGGTGTGTACTCAGTTTAAGGCTGATCATACTTCTCATAATTCAAGGAGGTGTCTCTTGTTACGTTTTTAAGTTTAAGGCCTATAACGTAATTGATTTAAGGTCATTAAACAGTTTAAGGCTGTGAGAATAAAGGAGACATCGCGAGACAGTTTAAGGCTGAGGAAATTGAAGTGAGTGTTTGTCTAGCAACAGTTCAAGGCTGTTCTAAAAAAGTCCTTTCAGTGTAATAGGCCTGAATAAAGTTCAAGGCTTTATCAGTGTTTATTCTGTTATGTTTACAAACAGACATTGCGTGTGGATTCCGACGAGAAATGCGACATTCGTGCGTTAGATAGACGATATTCTCCTGATTGTGTTTGGATAGCGTCTTACTTTGTCCCATTATAGCGTGTTTAAATAGCAACAGATAAAACATAGTGACTCTAAGTCAAATATTACGTAATTCGGTTTAAGGCCTATAACGTGAAGGGTAGAAGGCCCATTTTTTATTGTAAAATACATAGAAATGTTATTATTTTAAACTACAGTGTTGGTTTGTGTTGTACTTTCTAGATTACAACATACCTCACCAGTGGTTCCTTTTGTTACAGTAAAGATCACCCCGCCATTATTTAAACTCCCCTGTGAGAACCACGTGGTGTATTGGAAAATCAGTTGCCATCTTGTTTTCACCACATATTGACAAACAAACACAGGGCAGTCGCTATTTTGTGAAATGCAAATTCAAAGCACTCCTTTGTTTGTTCTTATGCAGCTGGTTTCACTCCAATTAGGCATTTTTCTGACCTCCATCTTGTGAAGAACGAATCATACTTCTTGTCACAGTTGGAACTAGAAGGCTAAATCAGGTTTTGGATATTGAAGGGAAGGATTGTTGTATTTTCTAAAACTCCAATCCGAGTTTTGAAGTATTTCTGCTGGGAAATGTGTGTGTTTTTTTTAAAAAGTATTACTGTTTGCAAATGTGTTTTGGCGGTTTTGTGCTGTATTGTTTAACCATATTGTAATTTTCTTCCCATTTTTAAGGAAAATAAGCTACTTCTTGTTAAATAGAGGTCAGTTTTGCAACAGCTATCCCTAGTGGATTGAGCTGGAAATTACAACAGCGCACTCTGCTAGTAGCACAGAATTATTACACGGAAAGAGGAGCAGAATTATAAATAAAACACATCTTAGGGAAAGATACAATAATATTCTGAAGTTTAATTTTAAGTGTTATAAATGAACACATGCTTCATCACACACAGATAGAATTGCAAGTGGTTTCTACTTTTAAGATAAGAAACCTTACATAATAGTCTTTAAAACTAGACTGTAGAATATTCAAACACAAATCTATTGAAGCTAACACAAGTTATGACATTTGCATAGTTCCATACACTTCAGTATACACAGTAAACACCAGATTTAGATTTGCACAATATTTATTTTTCATATTTCAAAATCAAAACATACACTGTACAAATTAATTTTTTTAATTTTCAAAATTTACTTTTTATCTTAAAAAAAAAAAAATAAACCTTTAACTTTTAAAACCTTTAACTACTAAAACAAATATTTGATAACTTAATAATTGTATCCTAGTATTCAAGAAACATGTCGCCAAATGACACCAGGTTGAGACCAGTCGCAGAGCCAGGCTAAACTGCAACTGTTACAGAGAGGATACGCATAAGATCAGATGCTACGACACATCAACATTTTAGACAGGAGACATGGAACCACATAGAGAAACTGTTGGAACAGTGGCAAACGGGGGGATTGATTCCAGCAGATGATCAGCCTGTACCAACAGAAGCCCATGTAATAGCAGTGTTTGACTATGAACATGAAGAACACCTACAACAGCGAAGTGCAAGGGTCAAAGCTGTTCAGAGTTATAGGTCTGTTACAACATCTAAAATATGTTGGTATCAGGCCGGCAGACAGCATAAATGTGGTCCAAGAAGCAGACCTACCAAGGAGGGAAGACATAGCAGGAATAACAGAAGCCGCTCCAGCTATCCAAACTCCAAGGCCGTATCCAAGCCTGACCGAAGACTCTCCTCCCGACATACCAGATGAAAGGGGATGGGAGGGGAAGTTCTCAAAGATGGCCATAGAACCAGAGAAGGCAGGTCAGACACCTCCAACAATTCAAGCTCAGGAAGTGCCAGAGATTCAGGTGCAGAATCAACAAAGAGGGGGAGGAGGTTTTCTGAGGAAGACAAAGTGGCAGAGGAAGAGGACATTTCCAAGGGGGTAATCGATCAACAGGACAAGGTTTCCAAGGTGAAGGATGCTCCATATGTGGTCAGTTCTCACATTGGGCCAGATATTGTCCGCAACACAGGATGCTGCAAGTACCAGAATATCTTCCCACACAATTTCAGCAACAGCAAACACCTGCATATCCTCCTACCCGAGTACAGCCGCAAGCACAGGTATACACTCCCATAAAAAAGGGACAATGGAGAGAAGAGAAACGATCAAGACGAAGAACAGATGAAGGCTGCTACAAATGTGGTCAGCTGACACATTGGTCCAGAGAGTGTCCGCAGAACATTGCACTAAACAACGGCCCTCCATGCAGTTACCCCAGGGGAGGTTTCCATGACTACGACAGATGCAGGGGGTCTCAGGGATGTCAAAGAGGAAAAGGATTTCCAAACATGAACCAAATGCCACCGACAGCTTGGAATCAACCACAACAGTGAGGAAGCTCAGAGGGCCAGACCACCAGGCATCTTCAGCCCAAAAGGGTATCTTGAAATGCAGCTACATTGAGTCATATCTGTCACCACAGGAGGGAGAGGTTGAATGTTATTTGAAAAATCGAGATTAGCATATTGCATTTAAATATAAAACATCCACAGATTAGTAAAGATTAAGACATAGTAGAACATTAAGCAGACTATTTTTGTAATTATGAGAAGGATAGAGATTACGAGTGATGTTGTTCCCCCACACAGAAAACCATTGTGTCCACACAGCTAGTGAGGTCAAGACGATGGGTTTCCACCCAAAATATGAAGACGGAAACCTAGTGCTTGCCCAAGACGGAGGATCCTTACCAAGTCCTCCTGTTTCCACCGACTGCAGTTCAAGGGGTGGCGATACACCTGACGTGAGGCTGTTGAGACCTGAAAACAGAAACTCGATTCTGCTGTGGTGAAGTCTGGCTACAAAGGGAGGTGTGCCGATAGGGTCGCTTGTCTCAAACCAGTAAAGAAGTCAACAAGAACCCAGCAGAACTAGAGAGTGACTGTTAGAGGGAGAACAGTGACGGTGCGACAGAGACTGGCACAACCAACCAGCCAGTACATAGATAGACCCCGTCAGAAGACCGGGGCTGTGTTTAAAGGGGAACTTCATTTATTGTTAGTGGAAGTATAATTTTTGTCAAACAATTATGTGATTTATGGAGTCAGATTACATTTATTCTCATAAACACAATTTTATACTCGGTCTGAAGTAGCTGTTTTAAGGCATGAGATGCAAACTAAATAGCATAACACTGGTTGAGAGCTTAGATGAAGAAGTTGTAGGGTTTTTACAACAGTTTCAAAAATCAGTCTTTATTTATTTATTCTTGAGTGACTTTACTGATTTATAATGTAGTGCGTAAGGCAATATCTCATTTTGAGTGAGGGGCACCAGCCCTTTATGTCCTCGACATGTCACCTTTTGTGAAAATAGTTCGTATTTTCCCTTTAGTTTAGAGAAATATTATTTTGTCATGTTGGTTCAGCAGTATCAACCAATCCTCTAATCCTAGAATTATTGAGATGCATTAGCGAAACCAGGGGTATTGTTTTTCGCAGCAACAATGATGCATAATACCATGACTGAAGCTGTTATTGAAACAAGTAAACTATTTGTAGTGCTAATGGCAGGTTTTTTGTGAATATGCATTTATACCATACATCATATGATATTTTTGGACGGCTTATGGTACACGGAGAAGTTATATTTATTTAATACAACGTTATGGGTTTTACATGTCCTGTTCATAAATGGGTAATCATTGCAATATTAATTGAGCATGTTATGCTCAAAGGAGGGAGTGTCATGATTATACAGATATGTTGATTTCAGTGACGTAGTAGTTAATAAATAATAACAAGTAGTTAACAACAAAAGGTATGCCGAAGCTTGGGCCTTCTCCAAGGAGGGAGTGATCCAGCTTTGGATATCAGACAAATTGAAGTGTATGAATATGTCAGGGCTCTGAATAATATTATCCAAGTCTTGTCTACACAGGTTCAGAGAACTGCAGAGACACCAGACGAGACACCAAAAGAGACTCTTGTTCGGCCAGGTGATTGGGTGAGGGTGAAATAATTGACACCACCTCACACATTGTCACCCTTCACTGGCAACTTTCAGACAATTATTGGAAGTTAGGACTGATTTGGCAGAGCTGGAACAAAACAATAAATAGAAATAAGATTAAGATTGAAATAGCTCAAAAGATGAATTGTCTTTAGATTTGTATAGATAGTACACTAAAGTGAAAACCTATTTTTTGTTTTACACCTGAAAAATAGTCAAATTTTAGAATACGTTATTTTTGTACTCATAATTTAAATTCTGTAATTGACACAACCATGGAGAAAATAGAGATTATGTCGAGAACAAAGCCAAAGCAATTGTGGGGTCCACAAGGGATAAGAGTCAGAATAGCATTGTTGATTGTGCTCATTACAGTTGGCACCTTTCTGGTTGGAAGGGGAGTACAATATCATGTAAGACATGGATCCATTAGTTCACTCAGAGAGAATGCCCACATCACTAACAAAACTCCAGCTGTGTTTCAGAGACTTTCACTTATCCCCAGAGCCAAAAGATCACCTGAGCAACGAGAGAAGGAGTTGGAAACGCTAGTTCCTTCAAGGTTGCCAGGTGAGGAGGTTATAATCAAGATGATTCACCCCCCATATATGGAGTTTTTGTATCAAATGATGAGATGGGTTTAAGTGATCAGGATATGTAAGTGATGGGGATTTACAGATTAGGGGAATCTCCAAATACACTGGATCCATGTTTTAGTCAGTACCAGAAACACCCCCTGATAAGTTATGAACAACCGACCGGTAACCTGTCTGAGAAAAGGCTACTAACCCACAAGTACAGCTTTGTACGTACAAACTCTATGAACAAAATTCCCCAGCAGATTGTGGCAACATTGCACAGATATGTCCAGTCACAAAAGTTACTTATGTTCTAAATAACAGTGAGATTTGAGATGATGGAGAAAATATGGGGATGTTATTTTATAGTGTGTGAAATAAGTGGTCGTTGAAACATGTAGGTATTTAAGTTTATAGAAGAAAATGGTTTCCTGAAAGAGTTATTTGGAGTAAACATGTTACAGTGGGTGAAAGCAATGTTTTGGGATATGGTAAAGTAATTAGTAGACATTCATTGTGTTTAGATGGCATTTAACATCTAAGACAGATAGTATGATTAGGAAAATAGAGTGGGAAAGATTGGATTTATTTTACCTCAGTGTGTTAGAATTATCTATAGGTAATGTGTCCCGAGATCTCGATCTCGCTCTCTCTCTCTCTGTCTGTCTGTCTGTCTGTCTGTCTGTCTGTCTGTCTGTCTGTCTGTTTAATACAATTGGGAGTAATACATGCAGGGCCTTGGATCACTCATTGTAATGGTGCATATTTTTGAGAACCAATATCGATCAGGGAGAAGGGGTCGCTCAACTCACCCTGCAGATGTTTTAAATCTTACTTGCAGCTTCACAGGGAGCGCACGGCACCAGAGTATGAGTTTTAAAAGACAAGCGCCACCACCTCCTAATGGTCATCAATTTAATCAGAGATGACCTGAAATTTTGAGATATTATTTAAAATAGAAACATATCCACCATAAGTGAAAATTCCTAAATTGAACTACAAACTATTGATGAAATGACTTCTGTTTTGGTTCCACACACTGTTAAAGGGGTTACATTGTTCTTTAAGTAGATCAAAACAGAAGATACATTAGTATAATGAGTTAGTGATATTACACTGGTTTTCACACCCTTTCAGGGACATTATCACTGCATTAGCACAGACTACTCAAAGGTACTGAAGTAGGAACGTTCAAGTGATGAAATTCTACAACTGTTGTAACTGACCAAAATCTTATCCCAGAAATGACTGTCTAAAATGCTGTACCCCAGAGTAGGTGTTTGGTGGTATCGTGGAACTAAAACCTTGTACCCAGTGTTGACACAGGATTGGACTGGGACCTGTGCACTAGCACAGCCAGTGATGTTTTTCATGCAGTTAATCAACATACACCCCAAAGCCAGTAGGGCTAAGAGACCAGTCCCAGGGGGAGTTTAGGCTCCACAGTGTACAAGGATAGCATAGGGGTGCCCAGAGGAGTGCTAGATGTTGGAGTTGCATTCCATGTCCTAACGTACCAATTGATCACGACGGCCTCTTCTGGAGAACATATTACTTTCATACCTTAAATGGTATGAAAGGAGGGAGGGTACATTTCGCATGAGGTAACAGTTACAAATGCTAGCAGAATAAGACAACCTACCCCCAGAAACAGATGGATGTAAAAGTTGATGAGATTGTCCAAATCATGTGAAACGCGAACCAGCTATAATGCTAAAATGGAGTGAATCCATTTCAATTTACACTATTCCAAGATAGTTTATTTGTATTACGTTATACTATTCTACTATAGTACATTTCGTGTTTTATTACTTTGCACTATTAAAAAATAGTCTGTTTCTATAACACTTTGTAAAAACAAGTGCCTTAACACTGAGCGTGGTATGTGAACAGTTTCTGTGAAAGGAGGGAGAAAGAAATGTTCTGATACCAAGCCATGCTGCTATTTTTAAGAATGATATTGAATGTTAACACTAGAAGTTATGCACAAGGGAAAACTTTTATGTTTGAGCACAGTCAAAGTATATATTTTTTTTTTATAAAGTTGAGGTTATTGAACCATTCCATTTTGATTGTATGTTTTTGATATGAGTTATGTACTATGTAACGTTCTATGTACTATGTAAAGTTCAGATGAAGAACTCAGTGATTTCAGTATTATTTACACACCTTTTTAGGTGTGTAAGAAGGGACTGTTAGAAATTCAAATCAATGTTTTATGGCATAATTTAATTTAAACATGCCATCAGTTTAAATGCTGATTTATACTGGAAAAACAGAAGTTTTCGCGCACAATGTCTGATGTCAAGCTTTTATTGTGAAAATACTTCCGGTTAGTTTCCGCCTTTTTTTCGCCAAGTTTATTTTGAAAAACTATTCCGGAAGGGATCTCCGAAATACCAACAGTAGCTTGACTTCAGGTTTTAAGGAAAAGTAACGATTGTAGCCGTTAAAAGGAAATAAATGAAAAGTCATGAAAGAGAATATGAGGAGAAATGGCTTGTTTAGTTATGTATTGAATGTACAATGTCAAAATCCTCTGTTATGTGCGATATCGGATATTGGTGAAACCACAGCAGAAGATTACGTTACAGTGCCAACCGGCAGAAGAGGAGGGGCCAGGGGGCCTATTTAACAGCTGAAAATGTGTTTCTCTGCCCTTCTTTCACCCCTGACACGAGAGGTCACACAGCTGTTTCCTCTCTCTGAACCATTAGCCGCGTTCACACCGAGTACTTTTCACCCGTACTTTTCGCGTTTAGTTCCGTTAGTACCCCTGATGTTGCGTTCACATCAAAAAGAGAACTAAGTGCCGGGAACTTTTCACCCCATTTTTAGCGCCTGCTGAGAGCAGGCACTTTCCTGTGGAAAAAAAGTACCCCAGTTCTGATTGGCTGGGCGATTGCAAACCACGCCCCGTAAAAGTCTGAAATGTTTTGTAGAGCCGCCATTTTATTATCCTCGCGTTAGCATTATTAGCATTAGCATTAGCCCCGCGCAGAAACGCAGAGAGACTAACTTATGACAACACAAAATAAAACATGGGAGCGGTGGAGATGAGGAGGTGTCGGCGTTCTGGCCGTTTACTCGGAAGGCTTCAGTAGAAGCTGCTGGGAGTCCCAGCAGATTCTACTGAAGCCAGTCCCCAACTCCGGGGACTTCCGGCCGGGGATTTTCGGCGGCAGTATACGCCGTGAAGTTGTTTGCGGCCTGCCAGTAAACCCAAAGCAGAAGAAGAAGAAGTGACGTCCCCCAGGGACTTATTTCCGGTGTGAACGCTATCTGTATTTAGTGCCCTGGGGTATTAAGTGCCGGGAACTAAGTACAGCAAAGTACTCGGTGTGAACGCGGCTATTGCCTGTTTGTAACATTACCACGCCATATTCTTTATTAAAGTACCCCATTTGAAACGTATAGCCGAGACTCCATTGGTCTCCTTATTTTTAAACCTTCTCTCCTGGACGCGAGAATAACGAACGAACAGATCCCGTCATACACAAATCAGAAATGAATAACAATTTAAAATGACACAGAATCAATAAAACAGAAAAGGTTAAACTAACCCGACATAAAGTTCTGAAATAATTCATCATGTGTACTTTTACCTGAGTAAAGGATGTGTACTTGTACCTGAGTAAAGGATGTGTACTTCTACCTGAGTAAAGCATGTGTACTTCTACCTGAGAAAAGGATGTGTACTTGTACCTGAGTAAAGGATGTGTACTTCTGCCTGAGTAAAGGATGTGTACTTCTACTTGATGCTACTTGTTTGTACTCGAAAGGCTCCGTGTAGTTGGTGCTCTCCGCCGGGGCTTCGTAGCTCTGGAGCTCGGCCTCGGGACCCGCGGGGCTGGAGGAGTTCTGGGAGTGGATCCCCTCCAGAAACTGAAGCAGAATCATGGAGACCAGGCCCCTTTCTCATTTCTCTAACTCCCCTCCTCGACTCCTATCCTCGACTCCTATCCTCAAGACTTAGTCCCGCCCACATGGAGATGCGAGCGGAGGAGCCGAGGAGGGGAGCCGAGGAGAGAGGAGGGGAAGCAGCAGGCGGTTAGAGAAATGAGAACTCCTCTCCTCTGAGCGGTCATTTTAAAGAGACGTCCAGTAATGATGACAGGAGGCACAGCAGCCCTCTGTCTGATGGACAGATGTGTTCATGACCACTTAGAGATTTACTTTCATTCATTCACAGTGCGGTATAATGAGACAATAACAGGCTGCAGATGCGGACACACACACACATATTTATATTTATATAAATATATACAATTTCAGAATCAAGTATGAGAGTACTCTCATAATAACGTAACACAATCAGAGACTGGATATCCCCCCCCCCCTCTCTGGTCGCTGAAATGAGGAAAATAAATTACGGGCCAAAAGTTTTATTTACAAGTATTAAAAGTAAGCAGAGGACACCAAACCAACTGAGACCTGTCTGTTCGCTGCACCTACACACACACTGTACCACACACACCTACACACACACACACACACACCTACAGTTCCTAAAGCATATAATTAGGTTACAGCCGTTGTGTATTTTATTCTGTGAAGCACTAAATGGTCTTAGAAACATCTGGACTCTTTGTTTGTAGATATCTACTAAACTACAGCACATAAAGAGAGTAGGCCTGTTACACTGAGTGATATATATTCCTGTGACGTAATCACGCTTCTTCTTCTTCTCTGTTTGGCGCATTACCGCCACCTACTGTACTGGAGCGTGTAGTACCACACACAAATAATAGAATACAAATAAAATAATTAATAATGTGTTTTTTTGGAGACTTAACAAGGGATTTGTGAGAGTTAAAGTGGCTTTTGGAGAGTAACGGTGGTATTTAAGAGAGTTAAGGGGAGTTAAAGAGTTATTTTGGAGAGTTATAAACATATAAATAAGTTCAATAAAATAGTTAAAATGTCTTTATTGACCCTGTTTGTCTTAAATATAATAATATCTATAATACTCCCCTGACCCAATGTCTAAATGATGTCAAGCCTGAAGTTAAAAACTGAACTCCTATCCAATCCACTTTATTTCTATAGCACATATTAAAAACAGAGGGTTTTACCGAAGTGCTTCACAGCAGACATGACATTATAATACAATATAATATTACAGTAATAGATCAAAGGCACACATAAGAATAGATAAAAGGCACATAAGGGCTATGGACAGACAAATAAAAGCATAACAATGGATAAAACATGCAATAGGTAGAGCATAGCTCAAACTGACTCGAAAGCGAGGGAAAAGAGGTGGGTCTTCAGACGGGACTTAAAAGTTTGGAGGGTGGACGACAATTTGACATGGGGGGTCGTTCCAGAGCCTGGGGGCTACCGCTGAGAAGGCTCCCACAAGATTGCTGACATCCTCGTGGATTCATCTTCTTATTACAGACACATGCATTTCCAAACATTTGGACTACCTACGCTGTAAAATGTATTATCTCTTCGATTTCCACACGGCATCTATTGCACGTCTGTCCGTCCGGGAGAGGGATCCCTCCTCTGTTGCTCTCCCTGAGGTTTCTCCCATGTTCCCCTTTAAACTGTGGGGTTTCTCTGGAAGTGTTTCCTTGTACGATGTGAGGGCCTAAGGACAGAGGGTCTAAGGACAGAGGGTCCAAGGACAGAAAGCCTAAGGACAGAGGGTCTAAGGTCAGAGGGTCTAAGGACAGAGGGTCTAAGGACAGAGGGCCAAGGACAGAGGGTCTAAGGACAGAGGGCTAAGGACAGAGGGTCTAAGGACAGAGGGTCTAAGGACAGAGGGTCTAAGGACAGAGGGTGTCGTATAGTCATACTGATATTCTGTACAAACTGTGAAGTCCACTGAGACAGATGTAACATTTGTGATATTGGGCTATAAATAAACATTGATTGATTGATTGATTGATTTATTGAAGGCTCGGTCTCCCCTGGTCTTTCTCTTGTTTTAGGGACTACCAGCAGCAGCTGATCAGCCGACCTCAAAGCCCTTGAGGGGCTTAAAGCGATTTAAAAACAAACAATAAAATCTTAAAATGAACTCTAAAATGGACAGGAAGCCAGTGGAGGGAAGCCAG
>CALSBZ010040941.1:0-19296 GCA_943591055.1 Gobionotothen gibberifrons
ATTTGACAGTGAGGGGAATATATCCGGTTTTATTATGAAAACTTCGAAACCGGAAAAACTGCAGACACGTTATCCTGGCGAGACCTCAAATCATCTTCGTAATATCTATCAAACTATAGATCCTACACATCGACTGGACGAGGATTCTAAGACAATATACACTTCTCGCCAGAAATCGAATCAAAAAGCATTTTAATGGCCAAACTATTCTACAATTTAGGATTTTCCAGAGAGGGTTATTTGTGAATAAACGGTAAAATATAAAAACAAATATCTGTAATGATCACATTTCAAATGAATGGTATAAGTGCAACAGGTGGTGTGTTGCATTTGTCAGCTCAGAACTCATTGATGTAAATATGGCTGCTAAAGTTAAGGATGTTTGCTGATTTTACAGCAGGCTGACAGTGTTTCAGCCCTAACCCAAGCCAGTGTCACGTATGGATGTTGTTGGGTGTGTTCAGTACTCTCTGTTGCACCTGTCACAGCAATGTCACAGTGTCTTGGTGACAAGTTAAACCTATTAAACAATAAACTGGAGTGAAACACTGATGCAGTGTACTCTACTTTGTACTGGGGGGAGACATCAGAAAAAGGGATGCCGACAGGCTGAACAAGCTTGTGAATTTACTCCAGGTGGAACCAGGGGCGGACCTAGCACATTTGGTGCCCGAGGCGAGCTTCACCACTGCGCCCCCCCCCCCAAAAAATCAAAACATCTTAACAGTTATACAGTAAAGTACTGCACCTTTATTTATTACAAGCAAGAACAAGAGCTAAGAATAAATGTAAAGTGCACACTAAAGAATTAAAACAAATAAACAACTTAGCTAACAAACAATAATAATAATAACAATAACAAACAATAAAATAACGTGCACATTTGCTTTAAAAGAAAAGTATGTATTGTAAAATATGTTAAACATGTCAAATAATCAAAATATAATATGCTAAATAAACAAACAAATACATAAAAATTGCAAATTCACTTTGTCTCAAGAACTATTTACATTCCACTCCCTATCATCACACAAGGTTAGCCTACATATTAGCTCCTACTGGTTTCCATTTACAGTGCAATCCTTCTGGCCTTCCTCGCTGCAAAGTCATCAATCACATCATCATATGAAATCTGACCACCAACCTCATGGTTAATACTGATTACAGCCAGACCACTGAGGCGTTCTTGAGCCATGGTTGACCTCAGGTATGTTTTCAAGAGTTTTAATTTGGAAAAACTCCTCTCGGCTGAAGCTACTGTTACTGGTAGCGTTGCACTGATCCGCAGAGCAATACACAAGTTGGGATATATTTCGGTGAGCTGCTTTGTGTGTATTAATTTCAACAACTCAAGGGTTGTCATGCTCTTTGATGGCAAGTCAGGTACATTTTCCAACTCCTGAGCCAGCTCCTTCCCATCCAAATCAGATTGCCCTCCATGGCTTAAGGTGTGTGCAAGTGCCTCTGCTTGCTTCATCAGCTCTTGGTGTTACTAATATTTCTATTTCATGACACAACGAAAATAGCCTTATGACAGTTTTGACTGAATGGCAATAACAAACGCTGGCTAGCTAACGTTGGCTTGGCTAACTAGCAAGATTACATGATCCATTCGCTAATGTTGACAATACAATCAAAATTACATACCTTTCACCTTGGCACGTTTCTCTTCTTCTTCTTTTCTTCTGTTTTTATACTGCGCCCCGGATGGCTTTTGCCTCTTCATATCTTCTCTAACGTTAGTCTTTCTTTCCTCAACGCTCAATTTTATAAACACTTGACCGATACCCATCAATGCACAGCGCTCTAGCATGTTCTGACTGTGAACACCTAAAGCCGAGGCTCTTAGACCGACCGACCGTTTTAGATTTTTGGCTCATTTTCCCTTATGTTAGAATTTCTTTTTTAATGTAAGAATAATGGTTGCAGATATAGAGGGGGGAGCCAAAACTGCGCCAAGCAACACTTTTTTTTTTTTTTTCTTTTTTTTTTTGCAATTCTTGGCGCACCCCTCTGGGGGGCGCTCTAGGCCAGGGGTTCCCAACCTTTATTGTGCCAAGGACCGGCAGATACATTAAAAAATATTCGCTGACCGGTTGTCAATTTTAACTGATTTTAATATTTACTCACCAGCAGGTGGCAACAGAGGCTAATTGTATTTAACAGCCTGAAGAAATACCAATATGCATCCAGAACATATTAACGTTTAAAACCAGGATACAATTAAAACAAAAAATTAAGACCGCTTTACAAATATTAATATAATATATAATATAGCCTAATATAGGTGGCAACAGTGGCTAATTGTATGTAACAGCCTGAACAAATAATAGAACAATATGCATCCAAAACATATTAACAACGTTTAAAACCAGGATACTGTAAGCATTGGGTTGAGAGGTGATGTGTTGTGAGCATGCGCAGTCTGTCCTGGTGTGTTGGAGGAGAACGTGTTGTGACAGAGTTTAAAATAAACGGAGGCGCTATCTGGGACGCTCCAAACAGTACTAAGTTCCTGAGTTTTTGTTACACAGAAGTATCATTGAAGCCTTAACACCTCGGACGTTACATTGGTGGCAGTGGTATCGGAGTGTGTTTTATCTGCTCTTGGATTTTTTTTTTCTGTGGACAATTACTGGACTTTCTGGTCGGCTCTGCTGGCTAGCTGTGCTGACGGTGCTAACGGTGCTAGCGCCAGAGCTTCATGTTCGGAGGAATGAAGAGTGACGGCGATATGGAAGACGATTATGACAGATGTACTGCTTCTTGGACTGGTGCTGTGAGTAATGATATTAGAGTGGAGCTGCCGCCGATGTTTAGGGGCGACGGCCAGAGGCAGTTCGCTACGTGGATAAGACAGTTTGAAGCCGCTGTTCGTGCTCAGACGAGGGGTGCTAGGGGCACGAGCTACGCAGCTACCTTGATGAACATTCTACCTACCAGACTGGACAGTGCAGCTTTCCTGCTTGCCGGCAGATGTGCAGTGTGAGTACGAACGTGTGAAGGAGAAGCTGGCGGAGGCTTTTGGCCAGAGACAGTTCCTGCTTTATTTCCAGACGTGTGTATCTGCACGGCCCCGCCAGGCGAACGAGTGTTTGGAGGTGTATGCGGCGGACATTTCCAGACTCGTGGCTGAGGCTTTTCCCGATTATGACCGCGCTGCAGTAAATGGTGAGAAATTCAGACGTTTTTTGGCTGGCCTTGATCCTGCACTTCAAGCAAAATGCCACGAACAGGGGGCGACTGATATGGAGGAGGCGTTGATAATTGCTGGGCGTTGTGAGCGGGCCAGGCAGGCAATGAGGGTGAACACGCCTGGTTTGCCCTACTGTCCTCCGCATCCTGCTGTTGTTTCATCGCTAAATTCACCATCGGCTGGTGTTTTGGACCGTAATGCTAATACCACGGATAAGCTCATAAATGTGGTTGAACGCCTCACCTTGAAGGTGGACGACTTACAGACTGAGGTGAAAGACTTGAGAGCACATAGCCGTGGAGCTGAGAATGGCAGAGGAAGCTCCGCCTTGACCTGGGATCGTCAGCAGGACCAAGTGGGGCAGAGGGTGCACCGGCGTGCCTGCCACTGTGACTGTGGCGGGTTTGGTTGCAGATCTACCACCGGGGATTCCCACAGGGACGACCGCAGCAGGGGCCGTTCTCCTCAGCGCAGACCGCAGGATGGTTTTGGTGCCAGGGAATGGTCTCCACGTGAGCGGGGGACCCGAGACACCTCTGCGGACTTCTCACCGCGACGATCAGGCAGCGATGTCCCGCAAGGACCACACAGCGCTGGGGAACGTCAGCCAGGGCGTGGAGTGAGGTTTTTGTCTCCCTCTCGGCGGTCACCATCTCCATCCTCGCACGGACGGCTGCAGGGAAACTTCCAGTGACTGGTATCGAGACCCAGATGCCGGTTTCACCACTACAGGGTCAAATTGACTATTCTGCTGGGAAAGCGCCTGCTCGTGCATTGGACTCTTGTTCTGTGGGTGAGTCTAAGCCCACAGCCTATGTTAGAGGACTTGTTGAGGGTGCTGATGTTGCTGTTTTGATTGACTCTGGGTCCAATGTTTCTCTTATTTCTGAGGACTTCAGAATGTCCATGTCTGCCTTACGTAAACGTGTGCTAAGTACCCAGTACACTTTTTCACGCACAGTGAATGGTCAATTGTTGGACACTCTGGGTACTGTGACTCTTCTCATACAGTTGGGGGGCAAACATTGGGAGCAGGCTGTACATGTAGTGCGAGGGGCAACACAAGCTATTCTGCTGGGGTTTGATTTCATGTTGCAGGCTCGAGCTGTTATGGATGTTGGTCGTGGTCTGCTTCACCTGGGGGATGTAGATATTCCTCTCATGCATGCCACAGATTTCATACCAGAATGTTGTAACATCTTTATGTCTGTTGATGCTGTTATTCCCCCTTTCAGTGAAATGATTGTCCCAGTTAATGTGGATATTCCCTGTATTGGTGGTCTGCCCAGTGACTCTTTCTTGGGTTACCTGGAGCCTGAGGTGCATGATAACGTGGGACTTGTGATGGCACGTACAGTTGCACCTGTGAAGAATGGATGCACTGTGGCCAGGCTGCTCAACCCGACAGAGAAGGAGTTAAAGCTGCACCCCGGCTCCCATTTAGGTGTGTTCCACCATGTTAAGGACTGTGAGCTACTCACCCCCTCTGAGGTTTTCCCCTCTCAGAAGGGGGCTACCCCTCTGCCAGATGTGGCTGGCTTCCCGTTGTCTGCTGAACAGAGACTGCAGCTGCAGGCCTTGATTGGGAAACACCAAGGGGTGTTCGGCTCTGGGAAGGGCAGAACAGGAAACACTGGTCTGATCAAACACCGCATACAGACAGGTGATCATTCCCCAGTCAAGCGTCGGGCCTACCGTACTGCGCCAGAAAAACGGAAGGAGATAGGCAGACCGGTTCAGCGCCTGTTGGAGGACGACATAATTGAAGAGAGTTGTAGCCCATGGTCCGCCCCAGTGGTCCTCGTCAGGAAAAAGAACAACACATGGCGATTCTGCGTGGATTACAAGGGACTCAACTCTGTGACAATAAAGGATTCTCATCCACTGCCACGGGTGGATGACACATTGGACGCATTGGCGGGGGCCTCCTGGTTCAGCACCTTGGATTTTTCTGACGGTTACTGGCAGGTGGAAGTGGCTGAGGAGGACCGTGAAAAGACAGCATTCACCACTGGCCAGGGTCTATACCAGTTCAAATCCATGCCTATGGGTCTGACCAATGCACCCGCTACCTTCCAGAGGGTTATGGAGCTGGTGTTAAGGGGGCTGCCATGGCACATCTGCATGGTGTATCTTGACGATATACTGATTTACAGTAGTTTGTTTGAGGCCCACATGTCTGCTTTGGAGGAGGTCTTCATTCGGATTGGGGCAGCTGGGCTTAGATTGAACGCCAGGAAGTGCCATCTTGCCCGTGATCACGTGGTATTCCTTGGTCATGTCATCTCTGCCGGGGGGCTTCGTCCTGACCCCCGTAACACAGATAAGGTGAAGACTTGGCCAGTTCCACGGTCCGCTACAGAGGTGCGTGCTTTTCTGGGTCTCTGCTCTTATTATAGGAGGTTTGTGAGGAGTTTTGCCCAGCGTGCAGCCCCCCTCAACCATCTGACGGGAAAGGATGTCCCTTTTCAGTGGACGGCGGATTGCCAGGAGGCATTTGAGTTTTTGCGGGATGGTCTTTGTGCCGAACCTATCATGTGCCACCCGGACTTCACCAAGAGTTTCGTGTTGTGTACAGATGCTTCACAGATTGCTGTGGGGGCTGTGCTGTCACAAGAAGTGGATGGCCTGGAGAGAGTGGTGGCCTACGCTAGTCGCTCCCTCACAGCAGCTGAACGGCGTTGGGCTACCTACGACAGGGAGCTGTGGGCGATAGTGTGGGCAGTGCGTAATTTCAGGCATTACTTGGGTCTTCTCCCCTTCACAATTATTACTGATCACCAACCTTTGTTGGGTCTGCGACGACTTCAGGTTGACAATGACAGGACGGGGCGTCGTAGCCGTTGGGCTCTGGAGCTGGACCCATACGACTGGGTGATTGTGCACAAGAGTGGGGCCAAACACACAAATGCAGATGCCCTTTCACGCAGGCCTGACACCCCTGAAGCTTTGGAGAATTCAGGCAGTCTCGATGCCACATCCGCTCCCTTGAGTACAATTCTCCCTGGCGCTGGGGACAGTGGTCCTAGTGATGTGTGTGCTGTGGGGACTCCTGCCACGGCCCAAGCCCAGGGACCGATTTCAGGCCCTCCTTCTCCTGACTCAGGGTCTTCAGTGGACCAGACCCTAATCTTCACTCTGTCACATGATGGCTCCGGTATTAGGGAGCTCCAGCAAAAGGATGCAGACATCGGACAAGTTTTGGCCTGGCTGGAGCATGGCCAACGGCCCCCTAGATGGAGGTTAAAAGATGCTAGTCGGGGTGTGAGGAGACTTTGGCATGAGTTTCCCCGGCTGACTTTTGTGGAGGGACTTTTATGTAGAGTTGTTTGGCTGTCTGAGGCAGGGCAGTCTACTCAGGTTGTTGTTCCTGCTGTCTTAGTTCCAGAGGTCCTGGGACACTTGCATGGTGCTCCACTGACTGCTCACCTGGCGTATGAACGTGTGTGCTATTGGTCCTCCATGCACAGTGACATTCGATCATGGTGTGACCAATGTTATGCCTGTCAGAGAAGGAAGTCCCCGGTGCCTAAACACCATGCCCCCATGAGAACTTCGCATGCAGTTAGACCTTTCCAGCGTGTGGCGGCTGACATACTGGAGTTGCCGGTCACATCAAAAAGCAACCGGTATGTGTTGGTTGTTGAGGACTATTTCACAAAATTTGTAAATCTGTATGCCATCCCCGATCAGAAAGCCCCCACAGTCGCGGAGTGTCTCTTCCAGAACTACATCTTGGAGCATGGGGTAATGGAAACTCTGCACACTGATATGGGCAGACAGTTCGAATCAGATGTTGTGAGGCATTTGTGCGGCATGTTAGGTGTGAAGAAGACGCACACCACGCCTTACAATCCGAAGTCTGATGGCATGGTAGAGAGGTTTAATAGGACACTTATCGATCAGTTGGCGAAATCTCTTATATCATGTGAGGGGGAGTGGGACTCTTTTCTGTCACAGGTCGCGTTTGCGTACAATACCAGTGTACATTCCAGCACAGGCTTCACGCCGTATTTTCTCACGCATGGCAGGGAGGCCAGGACTCCTGTGGATGTTTTACTGGGTTCAAAGCGGGATGATCTGGTGCAGGGTCCCCGGGAAGACTTTGCTGGTTCCCTTCTCAGACGCTTGGACGTGGCGTTTGATCAGACCAGGGATAACAATTTAGCTGCAAGCAGCAAACAGAAGTCATACTATGACACCAGAGTGAGGCACGTCCCATATGAAGTCGGGGATTTGGTGTGGTTAAATGATCCCACTGAGAGCCGCCGTAAGCTGGCTCCCCACTGGAAGGGGCCTTATCTGGTGCAGAGGCGAATGGATAGGGGTGATGAAGTGGGGGTCACGTACCAACTAAGTAGCCCGTTTGGGGATGAAGCCTCTCTCCAAACTGTCCATTATGACAGGCTACAGCGATACAACCTGCCGGTAGCCTTTCCCTTGGAGGGACCATCAAGGTCTCTCTTAAACCTTGCTCAGCCTCTTCCGTTGCAAGATGCAGTCTCCCCACAGAGCTCTGGACGCTTGTGGTTTTCCGATGGGGAAAGTGACAGTGATCTTGGGCCGGGTTACGATACGATACGATATTACTTTATTTGTCAGATCAAGTCTGAAATTTGACTTGCGTCACAGCAGCTCCATGTCCAACATCAACAGACAAATATCCAGACAAAAATACATGAAACACAAACATTTAACATAACAGCACAATCAATGAGAGAAAAACATGCTCATAGTGCATTCAGCGTGCATTTGATCTGGGATTTAGCTCTGTATTTACTGTGAGGATTGACTGATGCACAAAGGAGTGCTTCAGTCTGACTTTATTGAATCGTGGGACCCTGTATCTCCGATTAGATGGTAGCAGTTCATATTCACTGTTCAGAACATGGTTTGGGTCAGAGATGATGTTGTTGGACAGCCTCACTAGGTTGTTATGATAGGATGAGTCATAGAGTCTCTGACAGGGTTGACCAACAATCTTTGAGCAGATCTTTAACAGGTGGAGCAGTTTTGATTTTAACGCTGCTGACAAACATTTGTACCAGGTAGTATTGCAGTACTGCAGAATGGACATGATCACAGATGTGAAGAACAACAGAAGAATTTCTCTGCTCGCCCCAAAAGACCTAAGACGGCGGAGAAAATAAATTCTTTGTTTTGTCCTTTTGCACAGACATTCTATGTGCTCTTTCCATGACAGCAGATGGTCAATCATTACACCCAGGTATTTGTATGAAACTCCCTGCTTGATTTTATCTGTATGGATGACAATGGGGACTTTATGGGAGTCAGAAGGTGAGCCAAAAATGATTTCCTCTGGAGCTGGTGATTCCCCTGAGCTCGAACTAGCCGCACCGACGGTGTCCCGGGCTGGGAGGTTAGCGCAGCCTCCTGTCCGCTTTATGGACTTTGTTATGGGCTGAGTGACTGGTGTTTACATGTTTGTGTGCTTCTTTTCTCCTGTGTATTCTATGCTGCATAATTGTTTTATTCATGTTTCAACTGTGCAGGACAGGGGAATAGGTTATAGTTATGTCATACCAAGTTGATGTTTTATTTGGGCTGTGGATGTGTATTGTTTTTTTTTGTTTATTTTGTTTTAATGTTTTGTTGTGTGCTCACCATGTGTGTGGAAATGGGGACATTTCTTTCAGTAAGGGGGGACGCATGTAAGCATTGGGTTGAGAGGTCATGTGTTGTGAGCATGCGCAGTCTGTCCTGGTGTGTTGGAGGAGAACGTGTTGTGACGGAGTTTAAAATAAACGGAGGCGCTATCTGGGACGCTCCAAACAGTACTAAGTTCCTGAGTTTTTGTTACACAGAAGTATCATTGAAGCCTTAACACCTCGGACGTTACAATACAATTAAAACAAATTAGGACCACTGTACACATATTGATATAACTGAAATGTCAGGGAGACCCCTGGGCTTGTTTGCCAGCCATAATAACGTCATACCGGGGTGTTCGTTCAGGTGCACTCCGACAGCATTTAGCACTACATCGAGATTAAGATTAAACTAACTTCTTTTGGGAACACCCACACACCTATGGAGTTGGCCAGATGTGTGTAAATTACTGTTCATGGTCATTTGAAAACAAATGCCGTTGTTGGACACACACAAACACACCGAACATACACACACACACACAGCGGAGCTGAGCAGAGCACATACACACACACATCATGCGCCTTTGTGACCGGACATTTCCTTCATACAACGAGTAATAGGGGGAATAATCGGGCCGTTCGATGTGTGTGTGTGTGTGTGTGTGTGTGTGTGGTTGAAACGTAGCAGCCTGCAGTGGGGAACACAGTGAAGGCAGTGTGTACGCACTGGTGCTGCACTTCTCAGAGGCTGCCTCCTGATGCTGCAGCCTGAAGTGAAGGAGGTTTTACAAATAAAAAAATAGCTCTACACCCCTGGCCGCAATGTCCTTCAAATGAAGTCCGAGTTCCGAATATATCTCAAATAATGTATGCGCTGCCATTTCCCCACATAAACATAACAGCACGCCGCGGAGGCCTGGTTTGCACACGTGGAGGCGCACTTCGCCTGCAGACAGGTCCGCGACGAGGAGTTGAAATATTACCACGTTGTGGCAGCGCTAGGAAACTCCACTTCGTCCAGGCTGGTGGGCTTTATCGCTTCTCCCCCGACCTATGGCAAGTACGAGGCGGTGAAGGCTCTTCTCATAAAAACATTCGGCCTATCGGCTAAGGAGAGGGCCCGCCAAATCCTAGACATTCGAGGCCTTGGGGACAGCAAGCCATCCCAACTCATGGAGAAGATGCTAAACCTGCTCGGGAGCGAGGATCCCCGGATATTGTTCACGGAGATTTTCCTGAGCCACTTACCTCCTCGGGTCCAGACGGCGTTGGCCAACACTCCGGTTGCAGAGCCACGGGCCTTGGCGGAGGAAGCTGATCGAATCTTCATGGCAGCCCAGCAGCCCGCAGCAGAGCCGTTAGCCGCAGCACTCGGCGGCTCATCGGCTGTCATGAAGAAGTGGCGGAGGCCTGACGCGGCTGTGTCAGGCCGACAGGGAGACACCCGAGAGTGCTTTTTCCACGCACGGTTTGGGACAATGGCGAAGAAATGCGTCGCCCCGTGCAGCTACAAACCCCCGGGAAACGGAGGGGCCGGCGCTCGTTAGTGGCCTCGAGCGCCGGCGGCACGGGCAGGCTCCTTTTCGTCAGTGACAGTATTTCAGGGAGCCTTTTCCTGTGTGACACGGGCGCGCAACGGAGCGTAGTTCCCACGTCGAGTGAAGACGTCACCCGCGGTGGGCACGGTCCACATTTGTCGACGGCGAACGGCGGCCATATTCGCACGTACGGCATGAGGACTATGTGTTTATGCATCAGTGGACAACGTTTCAAGTGGGATTTTGTGACGGCAGACATTTCTTTTCCCCTCCTCGGGGCGGATTTACTGTGTGCTCACGGACTTTTAGTGGACGTTAAGAACAGACGTTTAGTGGATGCTTTGACATTTTCCTCCCTCGTTTGCACACTGGGCAGCGCAGCATACAACGGGCTGTCGGGCTCGCTGACGGGGGCGGACACTTTTCTCAGACTTTTGGCCGAGTTTCCAGACCTGTCACTGCCCACCTTTTCTGCACTTTCCACCAAGCATGGCGTGGAGCACCACGTCACCACCGAGGGGCCTCCTGTCTACGCCAGGGCCCGACGGTTGAACCCTTCTAAGCTGACTGTAGCGAGGGCGGAATTCGCAACCATGGAGCGCCTGGGCATTGTCCGCCGCTCTAACAGCCCTTGGGCTTCCCCTCTGCACGTCGTACCCAAACCGAACGGCGGGTTCCGCCCGTGCGGGGATTACCGACGGCTCAACGACGCCACTACGCCTGACCGCTATCCTGTGCCACACATTCAGGATTTTTCGGCGCATCTGGCCGGCACGGGGGTGTTCTCAAAGGTGGACCTGGTGCGTGGATATCACCAGGTGCCCATGCACCCCCTGGACATTCCCAAGACCGCGGTGATAACCCCTTTTGGTCTTTTCGAGTTTCTGCGGATGCCTTTTGGACTCAAAAACGCTGCTCAGACCTTCCAGCGCCTGATGGACTCGGTGCTGCGGGACCTGCCTTTTGTTTTTGTCTATCTGGACGACATACTCGTCGCCAGCGCTACGGTGCAGGAGCACTTAGCTCACCTCCGAGCCCTTTTCACGCGGCTCAGCGAACACGGATTAATCATCAATCCTGCAAAGTGCCAGTTTGGAGTATCTGACATTGATTTCCTCGGGCACCGCGTCACCAAGGGCGGTGCTGCACCTCTGCCGGCGAAGGTGGAAGCTGTGCAGGCTTTTCCCCGCCCGCTCACAGCCAGGGCTCTCCGTGAGTTTCTGGGGATGGTGACTTTCTACCACCGTTTCATCGCCCGGGCTGCTGACGCCATGCGGCCGCTGTATGAGGCGTTGAAGGGCACGACCCCCGTCCAGGCGATCGACTGGACAGCGGAAGCGGACGCAGTGTTTGCCGGGGTCAAGACAGCGTTGGCTCAGGCGGCTTTGCTGGCACATCCTTCTTCCGAGGCCCCCATCTCCATCACCACGGACGCATCGGACTACGCAGTCGGCGCAGTGCACGAGCAGTGGGTCCAGGGCGCTTGGCAGCCACTCGCCTTTTTCAGCCGCCAGCTGACGCCCAGAGAACGCAAGTACAGTGCTTTTGACCGGGAGCTCCTGGGTCTTTACTTGGCCGTGAGACATTTCCGTTTTATGCTGGAAGGCAGGGAGTTTACGGCGTTTGTCGACCACAAGCCGCTCACTTTCGCCATGTCAAAGGTGGCGGAGCCTTGGTCGGCCCGTCAGCAGAGGCAGCTGTCCTACATATCAGAGTTCACTACGGACATTAAGCACGTGGCCGGGAAGTCGAATCTGGTCGCAGATTGCCTCTCCAGGGTCGTTATCGGCGCCGTCCAGCTGGGGCTGGATTATAATCACATGGCGGCGGACCAAGTTGCCGACCCCGCCGTCCAGACTCTGTTGCTGGGGAGCACAGGGTTGGATCTACAAAGTGTGGTGTTCGGCGACGCGGGCGCTACTCTTCTCTGCGACGTCTCTACGGGCCTGTCGCGGCCTGTCGTTCCTGCCAGTTGGAGGCGTCCTGTTTTTGAGGCGGTGCATGGACTGTCACACCCCGGTGTCAAAGCTTCCGTACGCTTGGTCGCGGGGAAGTTCGTTTGGCTAGGGCTGAAGAAGGACGTGTGGCTTGTCAACGCGCTAAGGTGCACCGTCACACGAAGGCCCCGTTGGAGCGTTTTGCAGTACCTGAGAGGAGGTTTGATCATGTGAACATCGACCTGGTGGGTCCGTTACCCTCCTCTCAAGGTTTTTCCTACCTCCTCACCATGGTGGACAGGACGACCCGGTGGCCGGAGGCGGTTCCTCTCGTCTCGACGACGGCTGCAGACGTTGCCCGGGCCTTCATCGCGACGTGGGTGTGTCGTTTTGGCACCCCGTCAGACATTTCCTCGGACAGAGGCTCTAAATTCACGTCCGAGCTCTGGAATGCTGTAGGACTACCGCTTATCACCCCCAGGCTAACGGTCTCTGCGAGCGTTTCCACCGCTCCATGAAGGCGGCCCTCAAGGCCGGACTTACGGACGGCAACTGGGTCGACAAGCTGCCTTGGGTGATGCTGGGCCTGAGAACCGCACCCAAGGAGGACCTGCAGTGCTCTACGGCAGAGATGGTCTACGGTCAGCCGTTGAGGGTTCCAGGGGATTTCCTCCCTAATGCTACAACTCCTTGGTCGGCTACGGCTCAGCGGGTGGTTCTGCGGGACGCAGCGGAGGCTTTCGCTCCGGTTCCGACTTCACAACACTGTGCGCCTATGTCTCGGGTTCCCGCGGAGCTACGCTCGGCTGAGCACGTTTTCATACGCCACGACGCGCAGAGAGGCCCCCTGCAACCCCCTTATGATGGACCTTTCCGAGTTTTAGAGCAAGGGGACAAGCGCCTGGTGGTCGACATGGGCGGTAAGGCCGAGCACGTCTCGGTTGACCGGGTGAAAGCTGCTCACTTGGACGTTGATCAGCCAGTAGTGTTGGCTCGGTTGCCGAGACGGGGCCGACCCCCAGCTTTGATTCCTGTGGGGCGGGGTGAGTCTGCTGTTCAGTTGCCTTCTCTGACGGAGGCCGCACAGGCGGAGGTCGCTGTACCGACCCCGGTGCGCAGGTCTCGTAGAGGCAGGCGTGTTGTTCCCCCCCGCCACAGGGATTTTGTTTATTTGTGAATTCTGGGGGGGCTTGTGTGGTGACACTATATTAAGGACGTAATTCACGTCAGGTTATGTTGCTACACGGACCCGTTAGGGGAAACACCGGTAGCCTGGAATATTCCATTCCTGCTAGCTCTTTCTACCTAGCAGACGCATGTTATTACTCATGTCAACTGACAATAAATGCTGGAATTCTATACTAAATACTCCGCCTCCGCCTCCCTTGTACCGGCACCACACTATTCTTTTTTAGTTCTTATGTAATTTATTTGGTCTACTTCCATATGTGCAAACCATCATGAGTCCCTTCAAATAAAAAAGGCAAGCTGCTATTATTAAAACTTCTGTTCAAAATGGACACACAAAGATGAATGAATAACTCCTTCAGCGTATGGGCAGATATCAAAATAGTTGATTTTATTTGTACTGTATTAAAGTTATAAACACAGGCAGTGGTTTTACACATCACCATTCAGACATCCATCAGCTGGAGAACCTCCCAAAGCGTTACAGTACAGTGATACTCCTCTCTCCACAGCCTTCATGTAGCACACATGAAACCTGTCAACAATCAGTGGTTCTGTAACAAACCTGAGCTGCCCAAACCTTTGTTTGGATGTCATATGATTACAGCTGACCCTGGGTCAGGGCTGCAGGGGGGTCATCAGGAAATCAGTGACATGTACATATCATTTGCGCTTTTGCAAACTTGTTAAAAGTTCAAGAACGTTAAATATCTTGAATAATATCTTACTATTAGAATTTCTTCCTTCATATTTACTATTTCCTTCAACACATTTAGACACAGATTCTCTTTAGAAGTGAATTCTCTCCAGCCATCACATGGATGGGCCTTTAAACTGGGCTATTCAGAACATGAAATACATCAGACATTAAGACTTGACTGTGGTCCCGCCTACTTCATATAAACTCAGCCAATGAGCTTCCACCTACCCGTTTACCCAGGACTCTTTATTCATAATTATTAAGCCATTATGATTAATGTTTGTTTCAACCTATATTTGTCTACTCCAATCTTCCTGTAAACTGTTCTTGGAACAGTGTGTAGGTACATTGAGAGCACTCTAAACCCGGAGACATGTCCTTGTATAATTACCCACAATGCACTGGGACAGAAAAAGCTTATTCTGATGAGCAGCTCATGAAATGTGTCACACAAAGAATGATATCCAGTCTCGGTCGATGGTCGTGGCTTCTTTTGTTTTTCCAACCCAGTTTAGATTTAAACACGGCCACTCCCACATGATCAAAGAATCAACGCAGCGTCATTGATAACATGTAGCACCCCATATCCATTTTTTACCCAAGCTAGACTAGAACTGATATGACTTGTTCAGATGGGGACGGCGATGCTCATGTGTCATGTGAAGTTGAAGCGTTTAAATCTAAACTTGGTTGGAAAAACAATAGATGCTTGTAGCTCTGCTAATCCATCAACAGGGGGGTGTAAAGTAACAAAACACTTTTTTGTATTCCGCCAAGAGAGTTCTCGTTCATTCAAATCAATACTAACACCGTGAAGTCAACCACTGGAGGATGGACTTCTAAGCTACAGTTCAACACTACAGAGAGTGAAACAGAAATATGACATGGTTTGTACTGACTCCATGTTCGGAGTTTCTACCTCCCACCTTACATCTGTTACTTTTAATATTCTCTAGCAGATTTGATGAGCTAGCTTACTGATAGCAGTTTGGAGACATTTCATTTGGAAAGTTGATGTCTCCGCTTCCTCCTCCTCCTCTCTGTATGATGCCTTCACCACAGGATATGGCATTTGTTAACCACCTTAAACGTTCATTTTAACAGCTTCTTTATAAACTTTGCTAAATTCTAAAAGGATCATTTTGCTTGTATTATCACCCACACTGAAACATGGCCTTTCTGTTGACAATTCAAATGACTTCCTGCTACCAAATTGCCCAAACACCTGCATGTGATGTAAAGTCTACATTTGGCCAGATTTCATAGGAATAAAAAAGACACCAAACAAATGGGCCCAGAAAGCAAGGCACGTTGCCAGCAGCTGTTATCAAACAGTGTTCAAGGTGGAATTCATTTCCCTCACACTCTCTGTGAAGTGTGTGTGGCCGTTGCACTTGCTGAATAAGCACCTCGTTTCCCTCACACACACAGGCGGGGTCACACTCTGGTTCCTTCGTGAACCACTGCTCTGATATTCTTTGGTCTGAGAGGGTGTTCCTCTGAGTAAGGCTGCCTCCCTCTTCATCACCGGTCACATAGTTCAGAGTGGATGAGTCCCTCAGCTCCAGCTCACGTCATACTGCGTCCAACCCTCGGGGGGGGGCCAGGAACACCCTGCGACCCCGGTACAGGAAGTGCACTACGCCCCTGTAACCTGTGCGAGGAACTCCAGATTTCAAGTCGTCCATCACTCCTAGATTTCGAGCAAAGACTTTGAAAGTGTCGCGGCTCGAGTACTGCACCCTGAAGGGCCCCGGGCCCCTGAGGGTGCCCCCCTGCTGCAGCTCCTCCATCTTCACCAGGGGGGCGCTGTAGACCTCTTTTATAAGCCTTTCATCGTACTTCTCTTGAAGCAAATAAGACAAATCCTGTTTGGTAAAAGGCACAAAGTCAGTGTTTAGCTTAATGTAGCGCAGGTACTGGTCGAAGAATTGACCTAAGCTGACGCCTTTGCGGCCGAAGGTGATGGTGCGGGAGATTTCGGGGCGGATGCAGGAGCGCTCCTTACGCTGCTCCGGCTGACGCATCCAGTCGTCCCAGAAGGCCGAGGGCCACTTGGGTTCCAGTTCGGCCCACATCTCTTTGAGCAGCATCCAGCCCAGCCCGGGGAAGAAGTCTGTCCTGTAGAGCAGCTCAGCTTTGGAGGGGTCCACCAGGGCGTCTCTGCCGTTATCGTTCCACGCAGAAACACACCACAGGGTGGGGTCGGCGTGCAGGATCGGGTACAGCGCTCGGAAATACTCAAAGAAGTCCGGGGCCACCTTAAGAGAGGAGAGGGAGGCACGGTGAGCTACAGTATCAGAAGCATCATTGAAGGGACAGTTCATTACTATCATTTAAAAACATTCCATTCAATTGTCTCAACTTACAACAGAACCTCGAGGCCTTTAAAGAACAATTGGATTTATTTTCATAGTTTTGGCCATTCTTTCTATTAGTCTAAATAATATGATAGTCTCCAAATAAATAGCAGAGCTCTGGGAACAGAGCAACATGCACAAATACAGTAAGTACAGTAGGTCAAAGTTGAAGAGGGATGTGGTCTGTTTGACCGGGAGTTGTGTCTCCAACCAATCAGAGAGTACGACCGCTTGGGTTTCCTCACCACACATCCTCTCAGTGATGTCATCAGTGATGTCATCACTGATGTCATTTAAGTACAGGAGAGATCAAAAAGTCTTTACTACATACATTTGTACGTATTTCTTTGGATCGTTCTCTTATTGTTTCACCTCTCTGGGCTTATTGAAATGATTGTGTCAACTTTGAAGTGGAACTGCTGACAGTTCAAAGACATCTGAAATGCAAAACGGAGACTGCTGCTTTAAATATTTAACAATGCATTATGTTTAAGAAGCTTATTATTATTATTGTTAAATCCTAATCTGAAAAGAGACAAAGGCTGTCAACAAGAGAATATAGAGAAAGTTAAATATGCCTCTCGGAAATGTAGTGGAGTAGATTTATAAATAAAACAAAAAATCTAAATATTTGAGTAAAAACAAGTATCCTTAATATTGTACTAAAGTGCAGCACTTTGGTTAATGTCCTTTGTTATTTCCCATCACTGCAGCCTGTGCAACATGGAACACTGTCCATCGTTAAACCCTTACCTCAGAGAAGGAACACATTATGAGTCATTGCAACATCGCTGGTTCAAACATCACGGGAGCCTTGCTCAGTTGCACCCCATCTCTCTCTCAGCCCTCATTTCCTTTCCCCTCTACTGCAGGCTATCAAAAAGACAAATGTACATGCAAAACACTATCAAATGAATGTGTGTTGGAACAAACGCTGGCTGCACGTATGAAGTGAGTGGGTGCAGCAGGTTTGAAGAGGTCAAATTAACTTTAACTCTGTCAACTCTCATTGAGATCAGCCAAAACAAACGGAGTTGGTGCCTGAGTTGTCAGGAGTCCAAAAAAGGAAGCCAGTGGAGAGCAGTCCCATAAGTGGAGCCAGACTTCTCTGCTCATTGGAAAGATAATTGCTGACTTTCAAGGCACTTTCTGCATAGAACTGGTGGTTGAAGTCAAAGTTACATTTCCTGTACCATTTGTCCTGCTGCTGAGGCCCTTCTTTTACTTGGCAACGTTTTACTGTTTGTTTTTAATCTACCTATAGAAGCTGCTAGGAGGAGTTTTAGCCACTTCTCTATTAAGTGCACTGTCAGCACATACACCCAAACATCAGTTGAATAATGCAACTCTGATTTAGAATAATTGATATGAGTTTATTCCAAAACGCTGGCCCTGCATACATACATATGATAAATGCTGTGCAATGGCCTTGTGACTACTATACGGATACTGGTGGGAGTGACGTTTTTCACAAAGTCTTAAAAGCTCCTGTTAGATTTTTCCCTAATGAATATTTGAGACACATGTGGGACCATAGGGAGCTGCTCCAGTCATCATTAACCCACATTTGTCTAGAAGCAACATGTAATTACACTTTCACAGTGGAAACTCGATCCAACGTCTTTAAAGCTGCAGAGCTACCAGGGGACTCACACACTCACGCCGTGTGTGCAGGCACTGTTTGACCCCTCAGGCGACTACTGTTGATTCATGCTATTGTTTCATTGTGCTAAAGGTCACAACGTTGGCAAATATGTCTGGATCCAGTGGATATAATATGTGAAATGAGTTCATGTGAAATACAATATTTCCATTTGATGAAATGGTGAGGACATAAAAGCATGGGGTCTTTTACTCAACATGATGCAGCTGCAGTGAATAATAGAATGGAGTGATTGTAAGTCGCTTTGGATAAAACGTCAGCATAATAACATGGAATGGAACAAATGAACACATACTGTACTGTCAGTGTGTGCATACAAATGTTTTTACTGACTTTAAAAGGTCACCTATCATGCTATTTTTAGGCAATAGCATAGGTCTCAGATATATACAAATATATAAAAAACATGTCTATGAAGTGTTTTGCTCAAAATACCAAACAGATCACCCATTCTAGCCATGCCTCATATCCCTACATTTCACTTCCTGTTTCAAAAGTGCCGATTTGGGGTATAAAGCTTTAAAAAAAATTAATGGATACAAAAAAAAGAGGAGGGGGCTGAGCTCATGCGGGAGATGCTACCGGCAGATTCTGCGGTGATGAAACGCCATATCATGGATTATCAAGGATTATTTCTGAAACAGTCTGGAGCTCAAAGGCTTTCTCTCTTGCCGGTTATACCACAAGGTGAGTTCCTTTGTATTTCCTGCTTCTTCACACACATGCTCTCCAGTACAGGTTAGCTCTGAGTGGGGATGGCTACCGAGCCCCGGTATTAAACGGGCCCAGGAGCTGAATTATTAAAGACCTTGGTACCGTTAAACTCCGATGTTATCGGTCTTTTTATCGGTACTGGAGACATCTAAAATATATGTCATATGTATTATTGCTACACAAACAATTATATATATATATATATATATGCAGTTTTAGTGTCGCCAACTCAGTTTCTAATACGCAAAAAGCGTCTATGATTATTTTTAGTATTTTCGATCTTTCCAATCCAGACGAGAGATCTCTCTCTCTCCCCCCGCCTGCTTGGGAGGGGGCGGGGCAGTACACACACACACACACACACACACACACACACACACACACACAC
>CALSBZ010040943.1:0-10767 GCA_943591055.1 Gobionotothen gibberifrons
AAAATGATAAAGAAAAGCTAAAATACAGAAAATTACTTTTATTATTAGAAAAAAGTACCGTATATCTAAGACCATTTACAAGTAAAACACAAAGAAAAGAACGTCATTTTACTTTGCAAAAGCGTTAGTTTACATGAACTATCACATTTTTTGCCAAAAAAGATCTGTAATTTTACAAGAAATGTTTTTGTAATTCCATTAAATCCTTTTCTTTTAACATATATTAATTGTTAGAATACAGTCATACACCTCTAAAAAAACAGAATAAATGTTTTTTTAAATGATAAAAAAAGACAGAAGATTACTGTTGTCATTTTAAAAAATACCGTAAATTCAAGATTCAAGGCTTTATTGTCATTTGTACATTATCTTCAGTGTAGACATGGCAATGAAAAACTGAAGTCACATGCTCCTCCAAAAGTGCAACATATATATATATATATATATATATATATAGAACATAGAACAAATAAAACAGATAAAATAGTGCAAGTAAATACAAATACAATAGAATAGAAATAGTGCAAGAAGAGTCTATATGCAAGTAAAGGGAATATGATTGCACTGCCGTACCAGGCTGTGATGCAGCCAGTCAGGATACTCTCTATGGTGCCCTGTAGAAGATGCAGAGTATCCTGGAGTCCATGTTGAACTTCCTCAGCCTGCGGAACAATATCATAATGGCCAGGGACTTTTCACATGGAGAGAAAGCATACACATGTTGAGAGGAAACTGCATTATTTTTTTTATAACGTTTTTAAGCTTCTTCTTGCCCCTTTTGAACATGATAGAAACTTTGAGAATACATTTTTTTATACCTTGAACCTTGAATTATTATTATTGTTTTTTTTTTTTCTAACATGTTCAATACATTGACTAATACAATTAAAAAAAAAGTGATGCTGTTAGTGTGATGAGTCCATGTCAGGTCCTCAGTGATGTGGACCCCGAGGAACCTGAAGCTGCTGACTCTCTCCACCGTAGTCCCATTGATGGCGATGGGGGCGTGTCCCTCTCTGCTGCTTCCTGTCGTCCACAATCAGCTACTTGGTTTTGCTGACGTTGAGATGGAGGTTGTTATCCTGGCACCAAGATGTCAGGTTTTCGACCTCCTCTCTGTTCGTCGCCGTCGGTGATAAGGCCGATGACGGTCGTGTCGTCAGCAAACTTCACGAAATCTAAGACCATTTACATGTAAAACACAAAGAAAACATGTCATTTTACTTTGCAAAAGCCCAAGTTTACATTAACTGTCAGATGTTTTGGAGAAAAAAAATCACAAATATATATATATATACACAATATATTATTGAAACTAATAATATACATCACAAAAACAATAAATAAAATATATTATATATAGCAGAATAGACCGGCAATGAAACATTTCAACATTTAACAATAGCCAACATTTTCCCAACGTTTTGTTCAAAAGATAACAATTATAAACACTAGAAATCTACCAGTTATGAGTGTGTGTGTGTGTGTGTGTGTGCGTGTGTGTGTACATGACTATGTGTGTGTGTTTCTACTCTCTCCATTCAAAGTCAGAGACGTTTGTAATTAATGAATGCACCTTTACCTTAATCGAGTGCTGTTTTAGTTTTTCTTCCTTCCTCTCCACCTTAGTCCCCTTGTCCGGATTGATCTTGAATAGGCACCTGTTAAGACAGAAGTACACTTACATTTAGTGTTTAATTACAAATCCTGTGGATGATACAGCCATTAATTGTCTTTACAGTTATACAGCTTGAAGTCAAAGGGCAATGCTACTCTTCAATGTACTTTCCATTAACTGTTATGATCATATCTGTACATTTAAAGCATTGGTTTGAATAGAGTGTTGTTCTATAAAGTCGTCACTCAGCAGCAGCTTTAAGTACAGTAATACCACTTCAAGTATAAGACCTGAGTACTTCTACTCTTATACACAGGGCTGCACATAACTGGTGCGCATGCGCACACCCCGCCAAAAAAAGCGCACCGGATCATTTGAAAAAAGGCGCATTTGCGCACCGAGAGAGAGAGAGAGAGATAGAAAAGAGAGAGATATTTGCGAGTTGCATAAGAACTGGTAAGATAGCAGGGTTTCCCACACATAGACTTTACTTGGGCGGGCCGCCCAGGTATATTAACGGTCGTCAAAGTATAATTCGCGAGCTATTTAGGTTTAATTTTTGTAATCTGTCCGCGAGCACCCTCGCTCTACCCCTCGCTATTGCGTGGAGGGTCTGCTTTATGCGCTCCCACAGTACTCGCGCGTACCCCCCGTTCATAAAGTCAAGTACCCCTCAAAAGTGCGCACCAAGCAACATCTCCAGGTGCTCCTTTGAGAACCAGGGCAAAACAATTATGTTCACCCCTGCTTATACAAGGACAAGATCTGATAACTTCTCCCACCTCTGTTTATAGCCTTATAGCCTTAACATAGGATCTAAAATATATGGATAATGTGCATTGTGTGTAACATTATGCCCACGAAAAAAAATCGATTATAAAACTAAGGATTGAGCTAACATTAGGAGTTAGTGACAAGAGTTAGTAAACTATTTATTAAATAATATTGCGAAAAAGTAACTCTGAAACATTCACTGCACATCACGCTCAGCCACTCGAGCACGCATCTTGCACATCATTAAAAAATATCATTACTGCACGTAATGATGGCATAGAACAGCTCACTTTCAAAGCATGGTAGCTAGCTGCTACCAGCTAGCTAGCTGCTACCTAGCTATGGTAACGTTAGCTAACAATACTTTGTTTTCGGTCGTTAAACAACATGTATACCATAGCTAGGACTTTGAGGTTTGCAATGTTTTAAGACTTGAGTGTTTTGAATCCGTTGATAAATAGTTTTTACCGTTACCTCTCAGTGCTGATTTCTCTCCTCTGGGCGCGCCGTGCTCTTCACCTCCTGCATGGCATGCTAACTGCGTGGTCTCTGTAGTGTCAGTGGCTTTCCGCATGCGCTCTGTCTGCCTCAGCGCATGATGCGTGCGTGCAGCAGAAGTCTCGTCTCTGATTGGCTGCAAATCGATTGCCCTGAAAATCCTTTGATGAACATCCAATCCTTGTATTATTTTTAAGAATTGGTAACACCACACCAGCGCCATACCATAAAGATGAATTTAAAAGTAAAAAAAATGGGGTGCAAACTATTTACATTGCAATTATGATTGTTTAATTCTTTGGATGTTATTTTATTAATTTACAAAATGAGAATGTAACTAGTTGATAAATAATAAAACAAACACTGAAGGCCTCCCAAAGACACAAGCAAAATATGTTATAAGACTTCTTTATTGTCAGTTTATTCTTTTAAATTGAGAATAGAGAACACTGATAACTAATGTTGGTGCACATTTATATAAGTTTGATTATGATCAGTAATATCCCATCTTTACTTTGCAGTCCTGTCCCAAGTACAAGTTAAGTAGGTATTAATCAACGTGTACATATGTTTGTAGCCTTTATTTTATATAGTTTACTATCATTTGTAGTCATGCATAGTACTGCCTTCCTGATTGCTTTATTTTTGAGAGACCTATTCTGCACCTACCTGGGTTTTAAGAGAGTCCAATACCCTATGTGACTGTTCAGTCTCATAAAACATGCACAATTTACTTTTTGAAAACACAAGCTCACAATAAAGTCAGATGGGAGACATACAGAAGCAAAGTGTGATAGACAAAGATGCATTCCTATATTAAACAAACAGAAAGGAAAACGTTGTTGTTCCACGAGGCAGTTGTAGCCATAGCAAATGGATTAACCTTCAACCTTCAACTACCTGCTGCCTGAAATCCCTGTGACATCACTGTAGATTGTTGTAACCAACTAGCTGTGTGGGACATTATCACAATACATATTTAAGTTAATTGACTTGGATTGTAAAGGTCTTTCGCTGCAGTTACTAGCTTTGTCAACATGCTATGGTGAAGGCCTATTCTTTCAATATGATGGATATTATCAGACGTCTACAAGGACAGCATAGGTTGTTTGTTTTACTGTAATTGCAATGCCAATACCAATTTAGCATAGTGGTAGCACTAACTGCTAACAAGGTTTTGATATTCAGAGTCTGGCTGTTAGTGCTTGCTAGCATGTTATGCTATGGGCTTGATTGTACATGCTAGTGGGATAAGGCCTAAGGGAAAATGCTAATGTTATTGAACTTCTAGATCCTTTCATTTTTCACTTACAGTGAAACTCAATATGTTTTTTGCATACTGTCTGCCAATCACTCTGTTTTTTAAATATTGAGTTAAAGTCACACATTTTAGAACATTGATACATTTCTAAAAGCTACTTTCCTAACAAACATGGTGCAGTAGTTGTAGCAATCGCTACGAGAATTCACTCTGTGTTAGCTGCACAAGGCACTTTGCGGTAGCTTCACGTCTCTGATTATCTGAAAAGCTAAATGATGTCAGAAATGTACACAGCTTTTTCTTGTGTTGAAAGAGATCAGCAGGTCAATGTTACTTTGGTTGTGAACGCACAACAGTTGGTTGTTTGTTAGTATAGTTGCTTTACTGTAATTGCAATGCTAATACCAATTTAGCAGGTAGCTAACTGCTAACAAGGTTTTGATATTCAGAGGAGGCTGGCTGTAAGTGCTTGCTAGCATGTTCAATGTTATGGGTTTATGTTTTTTCAGTTTATCAATGTAAAGTAGTGGTTAAATTAAGCAAAATTACAAAATATTTCTTTCTTTACTCATATATTTTCTTGCAATTATACATTTTTTAAATGAGTATTAACAGTATTTGTTATGTATTTGACAGTGATATATAGCCATAACAAAAGTATTTTTTTGTAAAATTACAGAAAATGCAGCTAATTTTTCCACCAGAAAATCATTTATTTTTACGGTTAGTTTTGTTAAATTCGCATTTAAAAACTGCTAAAAAACAGATAAATAATGTATTCAATTTTTACAGTTTTTTTTTGTTAAAATACAGGACACATTTCAATAAACCGTTTATTCTTGTAAATTGAATATGATTTACTGTAATTATGAAATACAATAAAAAACTGTAATTTTTTCTGGGGAAAAACTGTAAAAAAACATTTTTTTTTTACAGTGTGGGTCTAGGTAAAAAATGTCATTTTCCTGACAACTATTAAAATGGATATATAGCGTTTTGGAAAAGAGCTCCTCATATAGTGTGTTGTTGACCAGAGAGCACTGACACATTTATTTTTCAACTCTAAAATGTCCAATATTAAGAAATGTCTTTCAATGTTGCCTTATTTATGTTAGTATCGATCGGACTATGGTATTCATAAGATTATATTCAGTTTTCTTCTCAATGAGTAAACAGACAAACAGCATGGTAAACAAGGAGTACATTTGTGTTTTAGTTACCCGTCTATCAGAATGCATACTTTCCAACCCTCCCGATTTTCGCGGGAGACTCCCGATTTCATAGCCCTCTCCCGGTTTTCTCCCGGGGTCATATTTCTCCCGCATTTCTCCCGATTTCTGACAAAATCAGATTTACTCAGGACTGTTTCCACTCGGACTTTAATACAGCGTCACCATTGTTTGGTTTCCATGGTAACACGTCTCTTTAGTAGCGCGCGCAACTGAAAGTCTGAGAGGGTGATTTTGAAATGCTCCCGATTTCTGAGGTCTCAAGGTTGGCAAGTATGTCAGAATGTCCCACTGAGGCAGACTGTGAGGGTTGGGGCTTGTAGTTGTCCAACAGCGACCAAGAGTCAGGACGAGGTTGGGATCCGTTTTTTCCAGGAGTTGAACCTCCACATACACAGGGTCCCTCAGTACTTTGGTCACAGGATAGTCTGTGTCCGTGTAAAATGATGTATAGGCCACATCCACTGTGAGAGCAGAGACAGGTTAGTATGACAGCCAGTAACATAACATGATCTACAAACAGGCTGCACACACTTACCTTCATTACAACCCTTTTACACTGATGGGTCCCTGGGCAGCGACTGGTAGGGGAGGTTTTTTCGTATCTAATACTTCTATAACCAAAGTCTCAACTTTAGTACCGGTGTACCTGCACTGGAAAAGCAATCTAAAAGAGAAAACTTGCATTACTTTGCTTGGTCAGATCTTTTATTTTGACACTAAAAACGTATTGAAATAAGTACCACCTACTCATAGTGGCTGTCCCTGGTAATGGCTCCACGATCCCCAACATCCACTTCAAATGAGCAAGACATCCTGTTCTCATAGATTATAACACCAGGCTCTTCCTATTCAAAGTAAAAAAAATAGGATAACAGTGTTTGAAAACTATCTGTATTAGCTGAAAAGTAGAGAAAAGCAGGCTTACCATAACAACAGAGCCACAGGTAGAAACAGGAAAGTTGTAGATGGCAAAGTCTGAATTAGAATCAACATGTGTACAGCCTTGCCCTTGTCCCAACAGTGAGATTGACTCGAGTTCAATATTGGGTAGAGTGGCATCTTTGGCCACAACCACGATGAACTGGGCATCCTTGGTGCACTGGACAGTCACTAGTGGCACACAAACAGGTATGGATCAAAGTCGTTTCTAAAAACAAAAAAACAGAAAGATTAAAAACTTTTTTTTTGGATCAACCATTTATGTCCAAGCATGACAGCCGTTTAGAATGCTGCCTTTCCATAGTAACACTGTCGTCCATCAAAGCAGCAGTTTATATCTTCACATCCAGCGGCAGAGATATCAGAACTTCCACATGGGATTCTCACGTTTTTTGCAACGGCACAATTCTGTGCTGCAGGCTGCTTTTCCACACTTGGTTTGTAAACTGGTGCTGGGGCCTGAGGGGCCTTTGAATGTTGATGATATTGAGGAGGTGGAGGTGGTGGTGAGAACCGTGGTGAAGTCTGGTGTGAGTTCTGAGCTTTTGCTTGAGCTTGGGTTCTAACTGAGCATGCTAGCAATGCTAGTAAATGGTAAATGGTAAATGGACTGTACTTATATAGCGCTTTATCCAGTCTTTACGACCCCTCAAAGCACTTTACATACTACATGTCATTCACCCATTCACACCCATTCATACAGAGCAGTGTACCTAACTCTAGGACCTAACATTCACACACATTCACACACCGTTGGCCATCGGGAGCAACTCAGGGTTAAGTATCTTGCCCAAGGATACATCGACATGTTGACTGCATGGGCTGGGATCGAACCCACAACCTTCTGGCTGAAAGATGACCGGACTCCCTCACAGTCACAGTCGCCACTAAACAGGTGAAGCTCCAGTGCTTCGCCATGATTTCACAGCAATTTGACCTGGATAGTCCCCACGAGTACTAAGCCTTGCTGCCACATTTATATGTGACCAGGTTTGATGTTTGAAAACCACTCCTCTGAGGCAAAATAACCTCCAATCATAGCTTCCTTTCTTTTCAAAAGCCAATCAAAAGCTTTAGGGGTGTATCTTGTCATGTTTATTTTTTATTATTCGGATGGATGATTCGATAATGCTCTTGGAAACGTAACAAGTTCAGTTGTGTGGGTATTTTAAGGGGATAAAGCACGTGTCCTTTCAAGTCAGGCCAGTTGACAGTTTGACATTTAGTATTGACAAGTCCAACATTTGGGTCACAAAAGCCTTTTTTAAGGTCGTTGTGGCGTCAAACTTTATTTGTCATTAAATGTTTATTTTGCAAGGGCACAATGGAGAACATATTGATTTTCTTTGGATCTGTAGCAAAGTTTGCCATACAGTAATATGCACTTCAACCCAATCTAGGTATGTGGTTATGAGCATATTTACATATATATTTTTGTTTGCTAAGCAGAGAGCTGTTAATCCTAATTGTATCTGAACGCCTCCCTGTTTGAGACTGGTTTATGGAAGGATAATTGTGTCAGTGTGTAATATGAAAAATAGGTTTTAGGCACATACTGTACATTGAAATGTGTAACCAAATTATTATGCTAGCCTAGCTTCAATTTACATTTTCTCTGCTGACCTCTCACACAGTAGCTTATAAAACAAATAATTGGGAAAGCATTCAGTGAATGAAATGATAACATTATGGAATATTGACCTTATTTTCTGGGAATATGTTTTAATAGAGTTTATAAGGAAAGTAGACCCTTTAGCATTACATCTTATCAGATCCGTGTCATAAAAGAGAAAATCCATTTAAAAACAATATTCACATTATTTCTACACAGGTTTGAACTTGTAATTTAATCAACTATGTTCCTACCTGTCACAACATGAACAGATTATACTTTCTTGATTGTGCAACTACAGTTTGCTTATACACAACCACCTGTATTTCATTAACATGTATTTCATACACATACAGTATGTCTATATCATGGACATTGAACTGTTTATTGCATTATATGTAGCTGAGCAACTTTATTTTACAGCTTCATATTTTATATATAACACGATAATAACTATTGCATTTTTTTTTTTTAACCCTTGTGTGGTGTTCGGGTCATTTTCAATGAATAAAAAAATATATAAGGATATTTTCGTTCAACCTGAAACTCAATGGCCGGGGCTTATTTATTGTGAAGGACATGTGGAATTGTTTTTATTTTTTTCCACTTATGAAAAAATGCCCACCCGCATTTATGTCCTTCATAAGAGGTTCGGGTCAATCTGACCCGGATACAATACCAGAACTGACACACACACACACACACAATTGTATGCATAGATCTTTACCCTTTGTAGTGTGTACACAAAACTATCCTAGAACTTTATAAACATTTTAGATCTTCCAGAAATGTATAAACATTTTACTTTTTCTCGCACTGTCCCCCCTCGCACCTGCACGCTGGAGGAGGGACTAAACAGAGACATAACCTCAGTGTAGTAACAGTGTAGTGCAGAACTACAATTATCTACCAACAAAATGGCCAAAAGATATTCTGCTCAGAGCCTTGGAGCTAATAATGGATGAGAGTGAGTGGAATGCATTAGAAGAACACGGTGAAGTGGAGCAGGAAGACAGTTCTGAAGATGAGGATAATGTGGAGGTAAACTTGACAGCAAATTGGAAGATGAACTTGACTCAGAGCCAGCTGCTGGAAGACCCCCACAGCCAGCCGCTGAAGGACCCCCACAGCCAGCCGCAAGAAGACCCCCACAGTCAGCTTCTGGAAGACCCCCAGAGCCAGCTGTGAGGTCTGTGGACCCTCAAAGGACTCCAAGACACAGACTACATGCAGCAACTGCAACAAGTACATCTGTGCTATACACACGAAGAAGTTTTGTACATCATGTGTTTCCTAAACGGACTTGCCCATTGACTCACATGATGTTCTGCAGCGTCACTTCATCAATATATTTTTCGGATAAACTGTATTTTATGAATAGTGACTGATAATTATATCTGTTCTATGTCATTTATATGGATGTTTCATTCTCTCTATTTCACAGCCAAATACTTTTGGATGTGTGGTTCTTGTGTTCCAATCGCTGCTAAATGTATTTCCTTCAGGGCTTTGATTATTATATGACAGATTAAAAATAATAAATATTAATGAAAAAATGTTCATTTACATTTGTCCTAGAAAAGCAAGAGCAAAATGTAAACCTAGTTTTGATTACAGTGTATTTTTTTTTTACAGAAATTATATTTTTATCACAAAAAACGATGGACTCTTCCATTGTTAAATTTGATCTAGCAAAGAGTATTTTCAAAAACTAATCATATATTTCATTTATATTGTTGAGGAATGAGTTAAAGACAATATATATAAGGAATTGTGCATGTTGAATTTAGTTCTGTATTTTTTGTTTAAAATTAATTCCGGTGGCTTCTCAAATCACAGTTAACACACTCAAGGCGCAAGAGAGCTGTATCATCAATATGAAATAAGGAACATTAATAGTGTGATATAGGCACAGATATAAGATCAATTTAAGGGCACATTTCAAAACATTCAATGTCACCTTACAATAAAATACAAAATAAAATATGAGTGGCATTACAATACAAAAATGTGTTGAGTAGGAAACCACAGAGGAAAATTACATTCAAAGGAGCAATTAAAGTGAGTGACGCTAGTTTGAACAAATGATCTTTTAGGCTTGATTGAAAATAACACATTGTCTGACAGGGCGGACTGGGAGGAAAAAGTGGCCCGGGGATTAATTGACAGACAGGCCCACTTAATGCGAGGCATGTATCGGCCGGCCGGTGACGAAAGTATGTTTCTTAACAAAAAACCCTTATGCATTTAATGTTATTTTGGACCATTATTCATATAGTAATCACATTACCTGAGCCCTTGAGTTGCCTAGAGCAAAAATAGTTACAGCATATATTTATTGATTTTAATGTTAACAGATCATTGATGCAATAACATTTGGACCCAATTTGCCTGACTTGACGCATGGAATAGAACATGGGCAAAACAAGACAAGTGCATGTTTCAGGCTTATCAATGAACAACTCATATTTCTCGCATCAAATGACATCAAAACGCATTTTAATGGCCAAACTAACCTTAAAATAGGCATTTTACACCGAGAATAAAACGAAGTTCGGCCATGTTTTTTTTCTGCAGGGAGAACTGTGAAGATCACGTGACATAGACGCCAGCCATTGGAATGAATGGTGAAAAAAAACGTAGGGATCTTACAATTTCAGAGGCGTTTTTGTAGAAATACTACGTCCTACATTGTGGACCAACGTAGTTATTACACGTTTTTTTATGAGACTGGGTTGGGATATCAGTATGTAGTGTCTCTACTTTAAAGAGTCCTCTCCTGCTCTTGTTCAGGTGTATATCAGTATGTAGTGTCTCTACTTTAAAGAGTCCT
>CALSBZ010040946.1:4149-20508 GCA_943591055.1 Gobionotothen gibberifrons
TGCCGGATGCTCATTCAGGAGGGAAAGAACCGCTCTGATGAACCCCCAAAAGAAGTGAAGTATGGAGTACTGAGCTGTGAGCAGTTCTTACCTGCGGCTGGTTGCGGAGATCTATGGATGAAAATGAGAGATTAACATGGGGACGTGATAGGCGCCGGAATTGCTTCCGGCTGCGGGGTTAGCCAGTCAGACCCGCATTGCGGGGTAAGACATGACGCAGACCCTCTGGCCGCAACCTGCCTTCGCAGGGTAAACCTAACAGAACGATGTCTGCCGCCAGCGCTCGCGTGGCTTGACTAGCGCAGAACGATGTCTGTGCGCAGAACGATGTCTGCCCAATCCCCGCAGGGTTAACCTAGCGCAGAACGATGTCTGCGCGCAGAACGATGTCTGCCCAATCCCCGCAGGGTTAACCTAGCGCAGAACGATGTCTGCGCGCAGAACGATGTCTGCAACCTGCTTCTGCAGGGTTCACCTAGCGCAGAACGATGTCTGCGCGCAGAACGATGTCTGCGACCTGCTTCTGCAGGGTTCACCTAGCGCAGAACGATGTCTGCGCGCAGAACGATGTCTGCGGCCTGCACCTGCAGGGTAAACTTACCGCGACCCACTGGCCGCGACCTGACGTGCAGGGTTAAACAGAACACGGACCCGGAGGTCGCAACCTGACGTGCAGGGTTAAACAGAACACAGACCCGGAGGTCGCAACCTGACATGCAGGGTTAACAGAACACGGACCCGGAGGTCGCACCTGACGTGCAGGGTTAAGGGAACACGGACCCGGAGGTCGCACCTGACGTGCAGGTTTAAAACAGAACACAGACCCGGAGGTCGCAACCTGACGAGCAGGATTAGCGTACGCAGGCCCGGGGTCATAGCCTGACATTTACAAGAACGGTTGACACGTATACATGCTTACGTGTTGATCACCACCAGTAGTAGGCAAAATTACCTTTTAGTGTTTGAGGGACCTTTGGATAGCCAGCACGGTACTGATGTCCGGGCGGATGTAGGATAGGAAGGCAGAGGAGGACCATCGTCCGAGTTGTTGCAGGGATGAGGATGAGACGCCTTGATTAGCAGCGGAGGTGGCCGCGCCTATCCTGAACGAATGTCCCGAGTATAATAGGGGTGATAAGCCGGATCTAATGAGGACTTGCTTGAGGTACTGATTGAACCGGTGTTGAGTTAAGGGGATATCCCCGGCAATAAGAAATAGTGGTGAGAGAGGTTTAATGGATGGTCTAAGATGCAAAAAGGTTAACATGGATTTATAAGGGCAGAACGGGGAATCGTTGCGGGCCGCGATAACGGAGCAAGCGCCTCCGCATTGGAATGCTTAATGCTTAAGCTAAAGTGGTTAGCGTGAAAAGATAAATCGGCGAGGCAGACGTCTAGATTGGGATTGAACGTTAGAGAAGCTGTGGTAAATTCGCCTGGTCTGAGGAACGCATAGAATGCCAGCAGAAAAGCTGCCTCGAGTAGTGCGTCAATGTAGGGGGAAAATACCCTTCTCTAAGTTTGAAGAGCATAAGGCGCAGAGTGGAGAGTGTAATGGGTCGTCTATGGTCTGAAACTGGGGGAAACGTTTTTATGAGACCTCTAAGAATTAGTTTGACTGATTGATTGGTAAACAAGCTAGGGAAGCTGGGATCGGAGCAGCGAGCGTTAAACTGTACTCCTGCTAAGAGGCCCCGGATGTATTGGGGTTTGAGGTGGCGATCAGTGGCGCAGTAGCACATGAAGGCACACACGGTGGAGATGAGGACGGGTTTATGTGAGATGCCTATGGAAACGCAGAAGAAAGCGAACATTCTCCAAGCGAAATCGTACATTTTGAGAGTGGAAGCGGCTAAGCCTTTCCTCATAAAATATCTAGCGGACTCTAGGTGCTTAGCTAGGGGCTCGTTTAATGGAGAGAGAGGAGATGCAGAGGGGGAATCTCGACTGGTTGCGGGCTGGCTTCCGGGCAGAGGTTCCGGAATGTCTGAAACTGAAAGCGAGAGAGGGAGTCAGCCACTATATTAAGGTGGCCGGGGACGTGACGGGCTGAGATGAGAAAGTTGTGGGTGAGGGACGACCACGTGATGCTTCTCATGAACGGCATGATGACGCTGCATGAGGAGCGACCTTTATTGATGATCCCGACCACTGATTGGTTGTCGCAGAGCACCGAGATGCGTTTCCGTAGCCAGAGGTGGCCCCACACGTGGCAGGCAACGGCGATCGGATAAATCTCGTGCAAGGCGGAGGAAGCGGCATGATCGGGAAAAGAAGGAGGCCATGAGCCCGCAAACCACTCTCCCTGAAAGAAACCCCCAAAGCCCACGGACGGGGCAGCGTCCGTGAAGAGCCTCATCGAGTCGGAGGAGTACACGAGGTCGTCGTAAAAAAAGTAATGCCATTCCAGTGGGCGAGCAGGAGAGACCAGAAGCGTAGATCTGAGCGGCAGCCTTCGTTTAAGAACACGCGGTCGTGGAGGTTTGTTACCGCCGATGCTGCGTTCAGGAGGCGGGAGATAAATGAGCGCCCCTGGGGAATAACTTGCATGGCGAAGTTGAGGTGCCCGAGGAGGGAGAGCAACTGTTGTTTGGTGATGACATGTTGCTCGCAGAGGGATTTGGTGATGTCGCGTATGCGCTGCAGTTTGTCGGTGGGGAGAGAAGCTTTCATGTTAATAGAGTCGAGTGTGATGCCTAGAAACTCCAGGCTTGTGTCGGGCCCTATTGTTTTCTCTCCCGATAAGGGGACGCCTAGTTTTTGAAAGCAGCTTCTGAGTTTTGCCAGGGAAGCGCCTGAGTTATCCCGAGGGGGATCTATGAGGAGAAAGTCGTCCAGCAGGTGGAGAACGGAGGGAATCCTGACGTTGTTCAGCAGGATCCAGCAGAGAGCTTCGGAGAAAGAATTAAAAATGCACGGGCTACTTTTGCACCCGAATGTCAGGCGGACCGCAAAGTAGAATTTGGCTTCCCACTTAATGCCGAACATGTGCCACTGAGACGGATGGATGGGGATGATCTTAAACGCATCGGTGATGTCTGCCTTTGAGAGCCAGGCTCCTTGCCCCGCGAACTTGATTAGTTTTATTGCGTTGTCGACTGAGGCATAGTGGAGGGAGAATGGCTCTGAAGGAATAAGGCTGTTAATGCTATGAAACGGGCCGGAGCGGGGAGCGGACAGATCGAAAATCAGCCTTTTCTTCTCGGAGTATTTGCGTGTGGCTATTCCTATTGGACTTGTCCGGAACACTGGAAACGGGGGTGAGTGAAAGGGACCGATTAAATACCCTTTGTGGAGTTCTTTCTCGATGAGCTGGGAGACTATGATGGGCTCTTTACCTGCTGATTGCAGATTTTTTTGAACGAAAGACTCGGCGGGAGGAGAAATAACCCCGACCCTAAAGCCTTGGGAGAAGCCTGACAGGAGATATTTTACGAACCCGGAATCTGGGTGAGTAGAGAGTGCTGCTGCTAAATGTGGAATATTAATGGGGGTGGAAAGGTGATGTTTTAATAATTCTTTCCACCGCGGGGTTTCTGTTGCGGGAAGTTGCCGCGGCTGCGCCTGGGGCAAACTGACTTCGGGTGAGCATCCCTGCAGATGCTACAAATATGGAGAAAGGAACAGTAAGAAATTGAGCAGACATTTTCGTTAAAAGCATAGCAGATCCTGTCGTCTTGTCTACTCTGCACCTGACGTTTTTGTCTATTATTCCCAGACTGCGGCGAGAAGAACCCTCTGGTGCCGGAGAGAGGCACTGATGGGCAGAAAGAGGAGATATGGCCCTGCATCCCGCAGCTAATGCACGAAGTTACTTGTAGCCCGCCGGCAGCCAAAACGAGCAGCTCGGTGTCCAGCACGGACCAGTCTAGGCGAATGTTGCAGTGGGCTAGGTGAAGTGCTGCTTTGCTGGAGAAGCTCTTGTGATAAGAGTAAAATGTGGACTTCCCGTATTTGAGGAAGAGATCCCCGATGATGCCCAGATACGTGTCTAGCTCGGTTCTCCTTTCCGGATAAACGGAGCACAGGACATCACGGTAAATCCCGAAAGCGACTAGGAATTGCCCTATGTTAAGATCCTTAAGGAGCCGGGGATCTGCGGATTTAAATACGGCGGTGATGCTTCCTCCCGTGGCGATCGTTCTGTCGCACTCCGGGGAAGGCAAAATGAGGCTAACTAAATTGATATCTCTCCCTTCGAGGATTTTCGCTCTCAGCCGAGAGGAAATGAAAGCGCTTTGGGGAATATGCGGCCTACCTGAGTGAGGCGCTGGGAGCGCGGAAGCCAGGGAGTAAGAGGGGGTTGCAACTTGTGAAAGAAGACCCCCGTGACCCGGCGTAATTCCTGGCGCCAGCAAAGCGGGGACCCCGGCCCAGTTTGCTGAAGATGTCGAAGCTCCAGCGGGGCCTTTATCCATGGCCTGGAGGCGAGCGTCGATGAGCCGCATGGAATTAGCCAGGGAATGCAGGGAGTTTGCAATGCTGTCGTCCGAGGGCTGATTACCGGGGCTTCCGGGCTGGGTGGTGCTCGAATAATCCAGGGGAAGGGTAGATGATTTAGATGGACGAGCTCTAGCGGGACTTGACTTCCTCAGCCTTTTCGCCCCGCGGCCCCGCCCGCGTCCTCGCCCGGGTCTCTCGGGAGAGTCAGCTGGCGCTGCTGGAGCTGCTGGAGCTGCTGCCCCGGGCTGGGGAACCGCGCCGGAGGCTTGGACCAAGAGCTCCCGGAGCTGGGAGAGGGGGAGATCTGGGGCTGCGGGAATGCCCTGCTGCCGTAGATGAGAGCTGATGAGAACAGCTTCAGTGGATTGCGAGCCGCCACGGAAAGCCAGGCGGGCGCTCGTGCGCCGGAGGCCTGGGGAGCTGGAAGCTGCATCGGGAGGAACGTCGGAGCCAGGATCGAGATCCTTCGGAAAAGGTGCGTTGTCAGAACTGTCTGAATTAGACATACTGAGGGTTTGTTTTCTTCTAAGTGTTTTCTTTGCGAGAGGAGTAAGAGTACTACTTTGTGCGTTGACACCTGGAATGACAGCTGACAGGGAGAGCAGGTTTAAAGGGTTAGCAGGTGCGATGATTGGCTGGCCGGGGCGTGACGCCCCTGATCACTTATTGAGATAACGTGTGGCACCCGATAATGATGTCTTCCTGGTTGAACCTGCGCTAAGCTACATTTCATATATTGGCCGATAGAGACTGACTGCAGAAAGGAGCAATTTCCATAGACCCCCATGTTAAAATGCCCAATTTTACAGCAGAAAAAAACATGTTTCTACCCATGGATGCAATACATTTTATTATGAATATAGGTAGATTCCACCTTCATGATTATGAATCTGTGAGTGAATTGTTTTCTAACACGACCCTTTTATTTATATTAGGTCTTAAAGTTTTTGCATAAATTAGGGCGTGGTCACATAGAGTGACGGCTCTGTCAAGTGACTGCTGCTGTTAGCGTCCTGTCTCTCTGCTAGCTGCTCCGTGATGCTACAGGGACTCTGCCTGCTCTCATCCAGGGAACACAACTTGACCCCGGCCGTGTTTGTTCGTTCTTCATGCTTATATATCGGACTATTGTGACTCGCTGTGCGGTTGAAACAGTGCATGAATGCGGTTCTGCGGTAAGTAAAATTCGAGTACTTATGTATGTGTTAATGATTTTAATCAGCTACGTAATTGATGTTAAGGCTTGGGTTAGCGTGTCGAGTGGTAGCTACGTCGGTGCTAACGATTCTAATCGTAGCCTCCAAGTTAAAATCATAGACTGCATATATAAAGGTTAAAACGAAATAGACAAGTGTTAAGCGTTAAGTGGGATAATACTGTAGAACAAACGGCTTCTGTTTGAGCTTGATAAAATAAGGTCATCCTTGTAACTTAGAGAGATATTTTATTATGTATAGGAACTGTATGCATCGCTAAGGTTCATTTAAATTGGCTATGCTCAAGTATGTAGACAAGCTAATGTCGAAGTAGTGTATGTGAAATCAACCTCACAATAAGATGTGTGTATATTACAATTATTAATGTCATCATATTTCAAGATGATCACGTTAACGTCACAGTCATCTGAAGAACGAACCCAAACCTTATTGTTTTTATTAATTGTATTACCAAATTGGTATCAAATAAACAGTAAGCATTGGTAACACAACTTCCAAAGTTACAGTAAAATAAAAAGGACCCAGACTCGGACAATACACAATCCAACATGTTCAACAGAAGAGAATCAGTTATATTGTTTGTACACATGGTACTTTACATATATATCTGTTTGTTTAAAATGTCCAGGTGATGCAGACAGGCTGGACCAGAGTGAGAGACAGAACTGGACTCCTCACAGCAGTGAACTTCAGCACAGGTACTAAAGACTCTTTTTTTTCATACTGTACAAAGAATCAAGAAAGATATTGGTTTAAATAAATGAAGTATTGACTTGAATACACTGATATACATTCCATTAAACAATACTAAATACTAGATCACCTACACATCAGTGAAGTTGAGGGGTTTTCCATGCACAAAGTTACATTTAGATGTTAACAAGCAATATGATTTTGTCAGCTTTCTAATTTAATGTAATGAAGGCAAAGATATTTAACACATAGTGAGAACTGCTACTATTTATCTCTCAATATTGTCTGTAAAAAATGTGGTAAAAGTTATTCTTTCAGTGAGGCAACAGAGCAAGCTTCTCCAGTTGCACTACGTTTTGATAACAGTTAAATATTATTTTGATAAGATATATTTCAATGTTGATGAGCTTCATACTGTTCATTCATAATCTGATTGTCTTTGTAGCTCACTGTTGAAATAAAAACATAATTATTTCGACAGCCCCTAAACACACAAACACACCGCTTCATGAATAACACACTTGTTCTGCAATAATATGTTTTATGTTTCCTGTCATTTCTGTTAGGAAAGGACATGCCTGAAAGACACGACTCAACATTTTCTCCTTCTCTGAGGGTCAAGAAGAACATCCAAGAGGAACATTAAAAGCTGATGTTATGAGATTTTAAGACCAGTACAGGACATTCACTAAGAAACTACTTTTATTGTGAAAACACAGTCAGCTGATCGAATGCAGCTATTTCCACATCTACACTCCATCAGCTGATTATTTCTATTTGCCTCACTTTATGAGCTTCACATCACTTGTGCCTTGTACCGCAGAGTTTGCAACGTCACAAATAAATCGAGCCAATCTTCAGTCAGATGTGAATGTGTAATCTAACATTTTCAGTAGGAATAATGGACGAAAGGAGTGCAAATACAAATTATTGAAATGTGAACCAAAAGTTAATCAAACATGTTTTAAATAAAAAGCACATATGGACAGAAGGTGTAAACCTTTTAAATGTATAAGTAAACACATTTAGTCAAATAAAGTGACAGACTAGGCCTGTGCAGTTGGTATCAGCTTTGCCCAGCATGGGCTCCTCCATCAGGCCTGGTCCTCCTCGCAGAGGAAAGACCCTCAGTCCTCTCCAAACCAACAGACAGGACGTCCATCACACAGAGGTTTCTCCCTGAAGTCTCAGCAGCTCTCTGGACACCACGCTGTCTCAATCCGTCCACACTGAATATGAGAGGGGAAAAATGAAAATAATAAATATAAAGTTGATTGTTGAGTTGCTCAGTTTTTTTAGATTGTCAATACTATTACTGTATAACTAATATATCAGGTTAAGAGGCACATTCAAATAAAGATTGGTCTTTAAATACATTTTGTCTTTTTAATTGTTTGTCTAAAGTCAAGGATCTAGAACTGGTACTTAGTTTTAATGATACAGTCTGGTTATTATGCTGTTTGGAGGAGGCCTCACAGGTAAGAGCACTAACTAGCTACCATCACATGTACCTTAGCTTGACTTAAATGTATTAAACGTATAGTTAAGTGATATCAAAATATAAATAACTAATGTCATGCAAACATATTAATATTTGCTTGATTCCAGTGTTGAATTTAGCACAATTGCAAACAAACGTTAAGGGATTTTAAGATTCTGAAGTATTATGCTAAAAACTCAATAACTTAGATTATTATTTATAGTTTTGCGAATAGTTTCATGTCCGCTTACCTTAGAAACGTAAAATGTGACGGCAGTGTGCAGATGGGGAGCATGTTAGCTTAGCTTGGTAGCTTCAGCTAGCTCTGGAACTTCTAGCTCGGAGGCAGCAGGTCCCGCCTCGGCTCCGCCTCTTTGCCCTTATTTGGAACAGGCTGGAGCAGGCGGGATTTGAACTCTGACGTCGCTGTCGAGCCGTTAGTGGCCGACTCCGCCTACTAAGGGCTTCTCGGCAACTCTGCAGAATCCTATGGGTGACGTCACGGACCCTACGTCCATTTATATATACAGTCTATGGTCTCAACCACAGACCTTATTTCGAGCTATTTTCCAAAATCCTATGGAGAAATTGCATTGCTTTTTTGTCGAAGGAACCGGAAGTGGTAAAATGCTGACTTACTTCCGTGTTTTAGGACGCGTCACTGTTGACATTGGAGATGCACTAGTTAACCTGACATCCACTGCTGACCTTGAAGATTTGACAACTATCAAGTTCATCCCAATACCTGATGATGGTGTCCAAGAATACATCTTTACCGTCTGTGAAGAAGCTGTGTCTGCTCAATCAGACGATACTGACATCTTGTCCACACCCTCCAGCTCAGTCTCTACAAGAACTCGTATCTGGTTGACATTATTAAACTGACACAAAAGGCCAACCTTGTTCAAAGATTGCAATGCTAGTGATTGAACTGCATTTTTCATTGCTTAATTGTTTTAGCCTCTGTATGTTTCATTTGAAGTTAAAAAAGAATGTGACTTCACAGATTCTGGTAATGTTACTTAAACCCTTCTTAATGGCTAATACATGTTTATCTGAAGTTGTAATTAAGAGCTGCAGAATATATTGTTCAAGTGTTTAAAAATGTAAAGAAAAACAAGATGTCATGCGTACGTTCTAGTCTTTTATTAAAAGGCAGCCAGGTTTAAACGCATTACATATTTACATTTTAAAGGAGAGATATGCAAGCTAGTTTAACATGCTCATACGCATATTTGTGATGTATTTGGTTAAGGCTTCAGGAGAGTTTAGTAAAAAAAAAGTCAAAGTGGTCTTGATTTACTTTTATTTATTTTTTACATAAGTGCAAATTGCACTGAAAAAAGTGTAACGACTGTGTCATTTAATCAAAGGGCATTTTTAAATTGGTCTAATTAAGAATCGTGGTTTCCGTTTTCAACATGATTTTTTCCGTTTGCCCAGAAGCAAAACACCCCCCCCCCCTGAAATAACTTAAAAACAATATTTAACCTAAATCGTTTTTTTCACTTCAAAGCATGTCACATGACCACGTGACGTACAAAGCAAGGTCACTTCAAGATTTGCTGCAGCCGCCATTACACCGCGACCCACTGTCTGAGAGTGTCTGGACCATAAACACTTTTAAATAAGGTAAGGATTTGAAATTGTTTTTGTTTAAAATTATGTTTAAATGTTTATCCATTTAGTGTCGTGTCAAGATAGACAAGTCATTTACCATCTGTCTTTGTATTTTGCTATGTGTTAGCCAAGTTTAACCAATTTTTTTCAAGGATGGCTTAAAGAGCCTGTGACACGAGTTTTCCCCAACATCCAAACCCATACATTTGAGTAAACATTGCCCCCTTGAAAACCGTTACTGAACTGATTTTGGATATTTGTACTTTGATAACCATTAATCTGCCCTTCAATGTGACCATATTCTGGATCTTCTCGGGGATCCTTCAAGTCCCGGCAAATTATGTGTGACGTCAATGCGGGCACAGCGCTCCAGCTGCACCGTTCAGGATCCCAGCATCTGCATGTAAACGCATGATGGCACACACAGCAGCAAGCGATGACAGCGATGACAGTTTAATTTTGAACGTGTCTGAGAGCTCATATGAGGCTGAAGGATCGGTTTATGTTGTATCTGTTAGAAGTTTAGGAATTAGGTGCGTCAATATGGGCGATAATACGGTCATGTAGCCAGTGGTGGACTGGGACTAAAAATCATCCCGGGACTCTCGATCGGCCCACTTCGGTACCGCTAGTGAATTGTCAACGGGGGGAGTGGGGGATGTGCTAGTGACTTATCCGACTGGCCCACTTCGGTACCGGCCCATCGGGATTCGTCCCGATGGCCAGTCCGCCACTGCACCCAGCCCAGCCCACGTAAACTGTCAACGGCCCACAGACACTGACAGCGACAGGCTGACAGCTGTTGGAGCAAAACCACCTGTGGTGGGCCTCACCCCACCTGTGCTCCGCGCCGTTCGTTGGATGAGACTGGTCAGATTTAATAAAGAAGGAGTTCAAACACCGGAATAAAAGTTATAACAATAATCTGATTTAATGGTAAAAAACACAATACAAGTTACAGAGTACCCTGGGTCTTTACTCCGGGCCCCCAGTTCCACTGCCGTGCGATACAGATATCGGGACCGGCCAGTCCGAACCAGAGGCATTTTGCATGACAAAACATTCAGTTTACATAGACATGTTTGGGGGCGGAGTTGTATCGGTTCTTCCGCCCCATTTTACTCCTAAGCGAATCAGAGAGTTCGGATGCTCCCTCCCTAGGTGTTATCTACTGGTGGATTCGCTCCGGGGCGGGCCCTCGGCAGCGAATCAGAGTGAGTCAGCCATTGATGTCCTTAAGCAGAGTTTTCCGCTTCCGAGACAGAGCGTCCTTGATGAAGAGGTACTTTTTGGAGAACATAACAATCGTTATCTCTGCACCTGTATTCACTCCTTTACTTTCCCAGACAATCAAACATTGTACACGGATATATTGACACAGATATATGGGTGCTTTGAGATTATATGGACCCCAAAATGAATCTTCAAAGAATATGTGTGTGTGTGCTAGATGTCTGAGTCAGCATGTAAGTGGGGATGTGTGTGTGTGAGCTGATTATAATATGTGTGTGTGTGTGTTGCTCTCCTGACTGTTATCTTACAATGCTCTCATAGGGAGAGCCGCATCCTCTAAGTACGACCTTGGCAGGAAGTTACCGTGTGGTACGACAGGTCGAGGAGTGTGCACAGAGGCGAATGTGTGTGTGTGTGTGTGTGTGTCAGAGGCATGAAACAAAAAGGATTATATATATGATTACTTGAAAACAGTTCAGAATAATGCATGTTTACTTCAAAACAGTTTAGAACAATATCCGATTACTTTAATCCCCCTTTTGATCTCTTCTCCTGAGATCACTAACACACAAAACAACATGGCCACTGTCATTCTTTTCTACTGTGTCCGTCCCGCAACATTTATATAAATCCATCAGAAGCTGGGATTTAGAGCACTTTAAACCTTTAGGAACAGCCCACCATAACAACTTCTTATGACAGTGGAGGGAGAACAAAACAAAACTGCGTCCTTGTTTGTTGAGTCATCATACTCCCCCTCCCCCTCCGACCCACAAGCCAACAAGGGCATTTGGTATGGAGGGAGGGAGCAGCTTTTCCTTCAATGGTGGAACTGATGAGTCTAACACACAATGAACAACATCCATATGTTACTAAAATAGCAATAAAAATAGCTATAGAAATCAAAAGACACATTATTGAACTTTTCCATTTACCAAACATGATTACAACATCAATGCTGACATTTTAATGCAGTACCCAATTGTGAGCTCATCAAATGTATCGCGCCTACAATATGGTCAAAATGGTACTAAGTCCTGCAAATAATGGGTTATTAAACAAAGTCTCTCAAATAATGGGTTGATATACAAAGTGGCGTTTGGTGTAGGTGATAGCAACCTGATCAGAGGGACGTGGACTCATCGGTTGCCTCGCGAGCTGTTGTGTCTTTGTCCCCCGGCCTGCTGGGCGGCTTCTGGGCTGTCTGCTGGAGAGATCCCCCCGGGGTCCTCCTCCTCTGGTCCGCTGGTGGCGCCTTCTGGGTCGTCTGCTGCGTCCTCGAGGTCCTCCTCCTCCGGTCCTGATGTCGTCTAGGGTCCTCACAGGTGGTTTCCCGACCGCACACTGGCTCCAGTGGTACCAGTTGTCCCCCTTTCCTTCTAGGCGGACGGCATGGGAGGTCCTCTGCGTCACTCGGTAGGGGCCGGAGAACCTTGGGTCGAGCCACTTGGGTCTGATGGCCTTCATCCAGACGAACTCCGCGGTGTTGGCCTCGTGCCTCTCGGGTCCCCCTTTGGCGTCAGCAACCTGTGTGGAAAAGTCTGATACTTCCTTTCCTACGCTCAGGGCTCCTGGGCCCCAGAAATATTATCAAATACATCTTAAAATTAGATTACTAAATTGAACAATAAACCCATTATACCCCTCCTCTAAATTGAACAATAAACCCATTATACCCCTCCTGGAAACATTGTCCTCCAAACTATGGAGACCATGTTTCCCAAATCAGATACCTCAGAGTACCCATCTTCTCATACAATGTTATTTCAAAGCCCTATGCCTCATCATCAGGAACACTTTCTCCTGTTGAAAAGAATCAGCAATGTTAAAAATCAAGTTACATAGTCATCAAGCCATGCAGGGATCATGCAGAGTCAAACTAAATTCATGCGTCATGTCTCACAATAGTTCAACTAATATGGCATAGTCAGAAATCCACTGCCAAAAGCATTGTGTGCATCCCAAAATAAAATCACCTTGTTGGTGGGTCAGTGTTACTGTAACAGTCAGGAATTTACAAATCAATTCACCTTCATTTAGTCTTTGCAAAATCTAAGTCAAGTCAGTCTCGAGATCTCATGTCCTATAGTAGTAGTGCACTTTGATATTCTACCAGCTGGAGTTTTCAATCAGTGACATCATTGTGTTGATGTCAAACAATGCAACAAAGTTTTCCGTGGTTGCAGCACCATTTTCTTCAGATGTTAAACAAACAAATTATCAATATACTTCAGTCATGTACTGCCCCTAGGAAACACAAAGCCTGAAAAATGTTCATGCAAGGCATCCTTAAGTGAGCCTGCAGATAACGGCCTTTTTAATTAATATTCCAAATTAATCAATAATAACTACAATAATCCATGTTATCAATTTGTTTACCCTTAGAAGTGAACATACCTCATACTGTTACATCAAGTTTTAAACTAAACTTTAGCCAAACAATCATTATTACTCTATCAGATTTAACTGGTGATTAAACAAACAAAGCCTCTTTTGTTTACATCACAGATCACTAGCACATATTTCTAAGTTCAGCATCAGCCTTCGTTACTCTAAAATTACGTTTTAAATAAGAATATTAGAAATGGAACAAATATTCAATCTTCAGAAATGTTCTCAACAAATGGAGAGCGATGCCATCTCTCTATCTAGTAAATAGCCAACATGTTTAAGATATATAAAATAAGCCTAAATACTTATTTACTATCAAAGTCTAAAGCTAGACCTAAGGTGAACAGTTTTGGGAATGGACAATTTAATCTAAAAACAAAACAAAATTGGACTCTTATTCTTGTTATTTGTTCTTCAAAATACATTAGTAAATGATTTGTGAAGTATTCACAATATAACTACCCCTCTCCTTTATCAAATCCGTTCATCTTTAACAAGATACTATTTCACTATTTACTTTTAGTTCCTGATAACAATGGTATAACGACCACACGTTTTACCCATAGCTGGTCATAGCATGTCAAGATTATTATGTGTGACATAATAATCAGATGTCTTGAATGCTAAACAAGGACATTAAACTTTAATCTTTTCAGTATTCCAGACCATCATTAAACAAGCAGCCTCTTTTCTTAAAAACTAAGCATAATGTTATACACCCCCTCTGGAAAACTCTTGCACAGTTGTGCCGTAAAATCATTGCATAATGTCTTCAGTGTCTGAACAGTCTGAAACAAGCCTGTCTCAAGATCTTGTTATTCTGAGAACAGTCAGTGATCTTTTGTCCTAGCTGCAGTCAGTGACAGGGTCCCCAAAAAGCTAGAACCGGCCCTGGTCTTTGGGCTCAAGGAACTCTCTCTGGAGGGAAGGAAACTCTTGGATCAGGTCTGTGAATCGCCACCAGGTGCGGTACACTGAGATGTTGTCAGATGGGGATAGCGCAGCATTTAGGGAGGTGGTTGCACTGAATCCATACCCTGGGCATGAAGTGGGGAAATTAGAGTGCATCAATCATGCCCACAAGCGAATGGGTACAGCACTCAGAAAACTGAGTTCACAGGGAAAGTTAGGAGGGAAGGGTGTAGGGAAGCTGACTGCAAATAAATGCAAAACTTTGCAAAATTATTACAGGGGGGCAATTCTGAACAACCAGGGTTCAATTGACCAGATGAAGGCCGAAATATGGGCAGGTCTCCTCCACAGCATGTCTACAGATGACAGCCCCTTACACACCAGGTGCAATCCCTCCTGGTGTTGGTATAGGAAAGCAGAGGATAATGGGGAAACACCTGGTAGCCACAAACTACATGCTGCAAACTTTTTAAAGCGAGAGGTGGGGCAGAAGCTTATCCCTGTGTACCACCGCATGTCAAGTGACAGCCTGCTACAGAGAATGCAGCATGGAGGTACTCAAAATGCCAACGAGTGCCTCAACTCAGTGATATGGGCGTGGTGTCCAAAAACAGTCTTTGTGGGGAAAAGCAGGGTTGAGGCAGCTGCAAGTATGGCCATCTCTACCTTTAATGAAGGTGCCTCTGCCATGCTGGCTGTTATGGAGAAGTTGTGGCTCCAGAGCACAGCTGTTACTGTCAGCGCAATGAGAGAAAATGATTTGCTTAGAATTTCAAAAGCTGAGGCTGTTACATCTGCCAGTTTAAAATATAGGCGCAAGAGTCTAAGCACAGCAAAAAAAGTAAAAAGACATCAGCAGGAGATGCAGGAGGGGCCTACTTATGGAGCAGGCATGGACTAGGCTGTGTTATGTAGGACAGATGGACATACAACTAGGGTGGCAGTTATTCTGGTGGCAGTGTGTGTGTTACTGTGGTCGCAGTGTGTTTGTGTTACTGTGGTTTTGTTCATCAGGTCATATACTGTGTTACTCAGTTTTCAGGTTTATTGTGTTTTATATGTTCTATATTGTTGTTGGTAAGTATTAGATTAGATATTGTGTCTGTAAATAGTGTCTTCCAATAAAAAATGTTTTGAATTTGACAACACATATCTTTAAAGGTCGTTTTCTCAAAATGAGGTTTTTCTCCTACTCTGAGTTCGAAATTTCCACTTCAGTAGCACTTACATACACCAAACCTTCCAGTTATATTCCTATCAATATTATGAAGGCTTTTACAGAAGGGTTTGTTCATATATCATTAAAATATGCGCATATTTAATGAGATAATGGATCATTTGCATATTTAAACTTGCTATATCAGAAAACTTGTAATATAAAAATGAACTGCCTTATTGTAAGTAATTAACAGGATACATTTCTAAGTGATATCTTTAAGTTAAAAAAATTACCCTATTCACCTGGGGTGTCTCGCCTTAAATCACTCTTTTGAAACTCTCCTTCACTCAAGAGCAAAATAGCAGGCAGACCCTCCTTTAATCACTCTCTCAGTCTGTTCCCATTGCTCGCGGAGGCTCCCGGGACTCGGAACGCCTAAATCACTCTTTTGAAACTCTCCTTCCATGATTGACTTCGTATCTATGATCTGACTAGGTTGCTTTTATGTTCACTCGTATTTATTAATATACTGGACAATTCCTGTTATTACTCTTAATGTCCCTAACTCAGACGTGCACACAGTCTGAATCCAAAATGCAATGCTTCCACACAAAGCAACACAGAACATTGTTACACACCCTGTTCGCCTCCATCACACAGAGCTTATTCCCTTGTACATTCTGTCCGGCTTTTTTTGTGCGATGTATATTTCAACGGATAAATGCGGCTTTTGAGGGCGCTTCTACACCGCTCTTTAGCGATGTGGCCCCCACAAGGGGATAATCCCAAACCACAAGAATCTTTTATCGTCACGTTTAGCCGTCCAGATTAACCCCACAGCAAGAGTTTGGGAGATCCGGTCGTTTCAAATTGATTTTGAAAGTCGCGTTTCTCCTCTTGAAATCCCCACATACAAATACACAGAATTCCCCAGCTGGTCCGCCCGCAGGACTTAAGGCCTATTATCTGACAAGGGGCACCCAGCTGGTTCACTATACTTTCTTGAGTGAGGCTGAGGTCCAGGACTTTTACCCGACTCTCAAAAACACTCCTCTTACTGCCAGACGAGGGACTGAAAACTCTCGCTTCTGCACAGATTCTTTTTATTATTATTTTTATTTTTTTTGTGAATCTGGAATCCAGGACTTTAAACAACCTGCCTCTCAAAAAGCACTTTTCTTACTGCCAGACGAGGGACTGAAATACCCTAC
>CALSBZ010040948.1:19689-39536 GCA_943591055.1 Gobionotothen gibberifrons
ATGCACGACTCAGGACCACAGCAACAGGGACAGCCACGACTCAGGATGCGCGACTCAGGACCACAGCAACCGGGACAGCCACGACTCACGATGCACGACTCAGGACCACAGCAACAGGGACAGCCACGACTCAGGACCACAGCAACAGGGACTGCCACGAATCAGGATGCGCGTTGTTAAGAATAAGTTCAGTGTAACCACATTAGTTTCCAAATCTATCTGTAAGCAATTTGAATGTTTAGCCTTAAATATAGAAGTGGCAAAGGGTCAACAGGTCATGGTGGTGGGCTGTTACAGACCCCCCTCAGCTGTCAAAGACTCCTTGTCTTCGCTAGCAAATCTTTTATCGCAACTAGACTACAAGGAAATAGTGCTACTTGGAGATTTTAACTGGGACTGGTTAACTTCTGTGTCAGAGGATTTTAAAAACCTTTGTCTCTCTTTAAATGTTACTCAGATTGTAGACAGTCCTACTCGCCCTAACATTAAGTCCCCAAATAAATCCTCCTTAATTGATCTCATTCTAACTAATGTTCCCTATAAATACTCAGCTGTGGGAGTATTTGCGAATGATCTGAGTGATCACTGTGTTGTAGCCACAATTAGGGACACAGAAGTCCAAAAGGTTAAACCCCGTATTATCATCAAGAGAGACAAAAAACATTTTGTGGATGATCTGTTTGGGTTTGATTGGGGAAAAATCGATTTGTGTGCTGATGTTGAGACTGCATGGTTTTATTTTTATCTTGGTTTTATGGAAATTATAGATAGACATGCACCGTAAATTTAGAAAAAAGTCAAATTGGATTTATACCAAAACACCACACTTCAGATCATATTGACACCCTACACACCTTAATTACCAAACACATGACACGTGCCAAAACAATGACCAGATATTTGCATGCGTCATAGATTTCTAAAAGGCTTTCCATTCTATTTGGCACAATGGTCTTTTTTACAAAGTTATTGGTCAAACTTCACATGTGTGCTAACAGTCCAGCCCATAAGACATATACGTTTGATTTTTTGGATTTTGTCAAATGCCGTTGCCATGGCAACACATTGCTCGCCATGAAACACAGTTTTCTCATAACTCCAGTGAACATGCTCCAAACGGCCCAAAACGTCACATGATTGATAACAATGCAGACCTCAAGTCATCTAAGCCTATTATGGGGTGTCATCATATGCCGTTGCCATGGCGACAGATCGATCGCCATGAAACACGGTCTTTTCATAACTCCATTGAACATGCTCCAAACGGCCCAAAACTTGACGTTTGATGATGATGCAGCCCTCAAGACATCTAAGCCTATTATGGGGTGTCATCAAATGCTGTTGCCATGGTGACAGATCACTCGCCATCAAACACAATGTTTATTTTACTGCTGTACCTCGCATGTACATTGTCCGATCGGCCTGAAACTTCCCACGTTTGCTAAAGGCCGAGTCCGGAAACATCTGTTGACGTGCAGACAAAAGCAAAACTGCGCGGAGCGTCAAAGACCCGCTCATCGCTGCTCGCAGCTTTCATTTTTCTTAAGATTCATTTAATTGGGATGCAATTGGATTTTTTTAATCCAAAAACACGATTATGATACCTACACATTTTGCTTAGCAGGATAGTCTCCACATTATAACACCACTTTATGATTTTTGAAACGTTAATGCAGTATAAAATGAACGAATAAATGAACTACAGCACGGTCACATTAATTAACGTCATCACCGCTAAGCTAAAGGCGGCTAATGCTGCCGTCGTCTAATTTAGACACTGTTTTCATGACACATACAGTAGAAGCTTCAGACATTGACCAGTGTGGTATTTACTGATGTATTTCATGTCATAGAACTCTTTATTTCTAAACTAACCAAAAACTCATCCAAGAAGTACTAAAATGCTGACTCATTCCTGGATTACTCTTTTGTTGATGGCAACAAGATAAATATGCACATTCTGTTTTCAATATAGGACTTACATTTAGCTAACTTGTTTAATTGAATATAACCTTTTTTTTTAAGTGATTGCTTTTTCTTCTCACAAGGTTTAGATAAGATGGAGAGGATACCTCAAAGAACTTCCCTCAATACATTTAAAAAAAGTTGCTGTATATATTTTGAATATATTTCAATACAATCTTATTTACTGTATATATAATTCATTTTTTATATTAAAACCATTCTCAGTGCTAATGTATTCATCTAACTTGGCCAAAAGCACTAGCAACACAAACTACTGTGATAATACAGTTGATGAAATAATAACAGCAGAAAATAATTGGCATGAAACATCTTAATAAAATAGATTTATTAACAGGTTAAAGTGGATCTGAATATTTAAAAGTGCAACATGTATATATTGACATAATTTAAAAATACAAGTTAGATCATCTGAAAAAATAACTATCAACATAAATGTGGAAAAAGGCAACCAGTTCACGAGTAAAGCAAACAGATAGACGTCACTAAACACACTTGGTCTCAGAGAAGCTTGTTGGCAGCGATACTTCTGACCGTGTGCAAAACCAGCCGTGGAATCACAGTATTTACATCTTCATAAACGCATCCAATAAAGTTTTCCATCAGTAGATTTCGATATGATATATATTTCAGCGAGAGACTTGTTTGTGCATATTTATAACACGTTTTTTATAAAATGTTATCCCAAAACTCCACATGCAGTACAATACAAAAATAACTTTCCAATGATGCATAACAATGATAATGTGCTTCTGTTGAAGGTTTGATGTAGGGCTTTTTAAATTGGGCACATCAATGTTTAACTGGACCGGGTTGTTTTAAATCATCTTTCTAAATAACAACTTAAGTCATGAAGGACAGTCCCATTTTTTCCACATCACCGTTACCTGTTTACTCCAACAACTTGTATTAGTGAAACTCTTTGGTTCCTCTTAGTTCTATTTTGAATACATTATACTTTCTGATCTCAGCATGTTTTCATTGTTTAGTGCATTAAGTCTCCATCTTTTACTTAATTGAGTTATTTTAGCCTTTGTCTGTTACCTGTGAAGTTTAATTGACTGATAATAAGCCATCTCTCAGATATCTTTGGCATTTTTAGCTGTATGGCACAACTGCTATGTGTAGGGCTACTAACGATGATGAATGTCATCATTGATTGATTAATTTATTTTCTCTTGCAATGTATTTGATGAATTATTCAATCTATAAAATGACGAAAAAATGGTGTGCAGGGTAACGTCTTCAAATGTCTTATCTGCCCAACCTACAGTCCCAACATCACATGGGCAGTGCACATGAAACAGGAAGAAGCCTCACAGTAACTTGGATTCATTCTGAGCTGATCAACTTTTTGAACAAGATGGTTGCTTATGAATATGTTGCAAAATAACAAATATTCAAGGTATTACAATTGGAAGCTAGCAACAACAATATAAAGTGTGACAGAGCATAACAGCGGACAAAATTAACTTACAACTAGTTTAGCTTTGCCATTTTAGGGCAGTCTCAGGGGGTCTTGTAAATTAAAATGACATCTGTTAGAAGGTTCTGTGTGAGATGAACTAGATTTAGAGAAAGGACTACAACTGTAACATAACTGAGAGCCTGAATATTTTTACAGGTTAATTCATTTTTGTTTGATTGGGTTATCCAATAGAATTTAATCGGTTTCCTAGAACATTTTCGAATAATTTAGCAAATAATTATAGGGGGAATGGGCAGGATATGTTGGTGGATGTAGGGGGAAATAACTTTTTCTTTGTCCGAAACCTTTTCTATATTTATAAAACCAAACTAAACAGCCCGTTCTATTAACAGGGATAGAACTGATTCATATGTATTACATTTTTGGGTCAATTTCCAGGAAATTAGAAGAAAAGGAGGCCTGGGGAATGATGCGTTATCTGCCTGCCTCTATTAATTTTTAGGAAAACAAGTGGAATTGATCAATGCAATGAACACTGTGTAGTGTCTATAATAAAGAATGCGGTTCTCTTTTGTATGTTTGAGTCTATGTACAAGTTCATCTCATTCACACCACGTTGTGCTGTTGTACAGTAGCTTTAGGTCGGTATGAACTATGGCCACTATCATTTTGGTTCATACATAAAGCTTCAATTTAAAGACACCAACATGTGGAATAACCACATGTATTAACTGTATGAATCTCTTGCTGACATAAATGTACCTTTTTCACATTTAAAAAAAAAGAAATAATTGTAAAGAAATGGCCTGAATCCCATAAATATTAACTGAAAAATATCATCCTTCATTATATTTAACTGACCATACAGTAATTAATTAAGGCAAATATATGAGAACATAAAAATCATTGTGAGGTAAGATTACTGTCAAGTCCAATGTCACAAAATCAGGAAGTGTAGATTCAAAGTGATTAAAAAGGGAGTTGATCAAAAGGAAACATAGGAGACACCTGTGATAAAACGATCTGTTACAGGAACCTCTGCAGCTTCAGTCGGGTGGAAGCGGTGAAGACAGCTGTGCAAATACTCCAACACGTCAGGGTCCGCCCCAACGGAGCCTCGTGTGTCCTCTTGGTCCCTCACTGTCAGTGTGTCTGTGAGCTGTGGGGGTTAGTGCTCTTTGTGTTTGCTGTGGAATCTCTCCAGCAGGGCTCTCAGGATGTTCCCCGGGATCTGCTGGTGCTGGTCTATCAGAGCCTGCACCGCCTGCTGCACCTGTAGAGCAACAGAGCTGTGAGTGACAGATTTGCAAAGTACAGGAACTCACAGGACTACGGTGGCCGACAGGTGCAAAACGTGCTACAGCGGCCCAAAACACTTCCATTAAGAGAAACGCGCTGAAGCTTCAGTAACTATGCAAATATAAAAACACAAATCTGCCAAAACTTCGGCTTACGTATTGTAACCCTTGTTATATTAACACAGGCGGAGCCCTCTACTGGACTCTATGGGTACTACCTTATCATAGGAGCATTCTCCCACTGAAACTCTTATAGACGTGGCCGGCCATAGGCGGGCCTACCTGAATGCGCGCGCATCACACCGTATAAAAGGAGGCCTCGCCTCCTGACTGTCATCCTACACCTCTCTTCAGCGAGCGGAATAGGACAGACAGTGCCCTGAGTAGAGGGCTCCGCCTGTGTTAATATAACAAGGGTTACAATACGTAACCCGACGTTATATCTCTCACAGCCACGATAAATGTACGCACTGTCGTCCAATAACAACATTCCACCCTACTGCCCCTGACCGGCCTTTCTGGTCAGCAGCTGCTGCCCCACATTCTCCTTTAACCCGGTCGTGACCGTGGAGAAGTCTGGGCTGCGGCTGACAGAGCACATTCTGCCGCGCTTACCTCGCAGAAGGTGTGCCCAAAAAACAGTGATGGGGGTCCCCCCCCCCCGCCCTTAGGCGGACGGGGAGAACCCCCAGCCCTGTATGGGCTCACTGTTTCCCGATCCCCCCGCCCCCGAAGCACACGAACAACTGTTCGGTGCGTCTAAGGGCAGCCGTGCGCTCCACATAACATGCTAGCGCACACACCGGGCAAAGGAGGTGCAATTTAGCTTCCCTGTCCCCACCATGGGGGGGAAGACTAAAACCCCCTAACTGAATAGCCCTCGACCTGAACGCACTCCTTAGGCTCTTGGGCCCAAAGGAGGGGTTCGGTCTGAGTGTTGCGCCGCTCCGGTCACCCCGAATCAATAAACAACTCGGATGCACCGACAGAGCAGTTAACTCGGACACCCTTTTGGCTGACGTTAAGGCAAGAAGCAAAGCTGTTTTCCACGACAATGCTTTCAGAGAGGAGAGCTCCAGAGGCTCAAAACGGCCCCGAAGCCAGAGCCTCGAGCACTAAGGGCAGGTCCCACTGCGGGGCGGAGGCGTGCACTACTGGGCGCAGCCTCCTGACCCCCTGTAAAAACCGCGACATCAGTGGTTGACTAAAGGCTGACCTGCCGCCAAATCCCTCCTGGCAGGATGAGATGGCTGCTGCATACACCTTCACTGTTGAATGCGCAAGCCCTCTGTCCACCAGTAACCGTAAGAAGGATACAATAGCCGCGTTCACACCGAGTACTTTTCACCCGTACTTTTCGCGTTTTAGTTCCGTACCCCTGATGTTGCGTTCACACCAAAAAAATAACTAAGTGCCGGGAACTTTTCACCCCATTTTTAGCGCCTGCTGAGAGCAGGCACTTTCCTGTGGAAAGAAAGTACCCCAGTTCTGATTGGCTGGGCGATTGCAAACCACGCCCCGTAAAACTCTGAAATGTTTTGTAGAGCCGCCATTGTATTATCCTCGCATTAACATTATTAGCATTAGCATTAGCCCCGCGCAGAAACGCAGAGAGACTAACTTATGACAACACAAAATAAAACATGGGAGCGGTGGAGATGAGGAGGTGTCGGCGTTCTGGCCCCCAGGGACTTATTTCCGGTGTGAACGCTATCTGTATTTAGTGCCCTGGGGTATTAAGTGCCGCGGCACTAAGTGCCGGGAACTAAGTACAGCAAAGTACTCGGTGTGAACGCGGCTAATAGGGCCTAACTCACAAGATAGGGGCTCTATTTTCCGCTCCTCACATCATCGCTGGAATCCTAGCCACTTTGGCCTGTAACAGGCTGTGGTGGATCCAGCTCTAGCTGCCTGGATAGACTGAATAACACTGTCAGACAATCCACCCTGTCTCAGCCTGTCCCTCTCAGGAGCCAAGCCTGGAGAGGCTGGCCGAGTGTGGGTAACGCCCCGATTGCACCTGCCTCTTGAGACATCGCCCCCCAGAACTGGGGGACCGCCCACCTTCATCTGTGTCATCTCTGAGTACCACGGCGCCCCTACGCCCCTCTCCGCTGTGGTCAACAAGGCGGCGGAGCAGACTCCGCCCTGCCTGTTGATATAAGCCACTGTGGTGCTGTTGTCGCTCCTGACCATTACATGTCTCCCTTGAATTAGGGGCATGAAATGCTGGAGGACTAACACTACCGCCCGTAGCTCTAGGAGGTTGCTGTGTCGAGACTCTGTTAGAGCCCAGCGCCCACCTATAGCCCTCTTCAGGCAGGTCCCTCCCATCCTGTTCTGGATGCGTCCATGAACACTGTGATGTAGGAGGTCATCCGTCCCAGTGGAGACCCCCTCCGGTGGTGATCCGGGGACCCCCAAAACCGGAGGTTGCCCTCCACTGAGGGGGGGATGGTCACCAGCCGCCGTTTGTGCTCTTGGGATCCAAATGCAGGCTGGAGAACCACCTCTGCAGGTGACGCATATGCAGCAACCAAAATGTGGCCACATTGTGAGCAGCCGCCATGAGACTCAAAGTCTGCCTGACAGTTAAAGCTGTCACTGACGCCCCCTGTCGCAGCCTGTGAACCGCCCGGAGAAGCGACGCACTTCTGCTCTCTGACAGGGTGGCGCGTAGTGCGCCTGCATCGAGCACCACCTCCAAATACAACGCCTGTTGGTGAGGTATAGGGGTGCTCCTTTTTAATTGAACGCAAAGCCTAATTTGGTTAGGTGTGTGATCAATTGTGCTGTGCAAAACATTGCCTTTTCCCGGGACCCAGCCACGACTATGAGGTCGTCTAGTAAAAGAAAACTCTCATGCCGTGGGCGCGCAGCGGTTGAAGCGCTGTGGCCACACATTTGCTGAATGTGCGTGGGGATAGGGAATAGCCGAACGGCAGCCTGTTGTACTCGTAGGCTATCCCCTGGAAGGCAAAACGCAGACACTTTCTGTGCTCTGGAGCAATTTCTACATGAAAGTACGCGTCTTTCAGGTCGATGGTGGTGAACCAATCGCCTGGCTGCACAAGCCCCAGTAACTATTTCATAGTTAACATGCGGAATTTCCTGCAGGAAATGTGGCGATTCAGGCCGTGGAGATCTAGAATAGGTCTGAATTCCCCTGTCTTCCTGAGAACCAGGAAGTACATGGAAAGACCCTATTCTCTGTGCTGAGGGTGCACAACAGACAACAGACACAGCCTGTTTCTGCACCAGAGCCTAAGGAAGAAACACATCTCCTTCCGGGAGGCCAGATTTACCTCTTGCATGCCCATAACAAAAGGTGGGTGTGGGACACCCACATGTGATACAGTAGTACAGTGCATAGACATGTGGTACAGTGGGACGCTGCAAAACTGGAGTGACAAGCCCCGTTTCAGCGTCCTGTCCATCCACCTTGTTAGCACACAGCTGAGCTTCCATTCCCCAGAACATTGTGTTAATGGACAAGCACTCAGCTGTGGGGCCGCAGCTATGAAGCTGTGATACTCTCTGATGACCCATTCCGCCGCAAAACTCCCCGCGAAGGGAAGATTTGCCCCGACACAGGAAGGGCCGATTATTTACTGAGGACCCTGAACGCACCGCCGCGCGCTGTTGCGCACGCTCCACCATGCTGTTCTCACCACTACGGTAAACAGCATTAATCGGAGTCCTTATAGGCGTGGTGTGTTTTACTATGGTCCCTGAACGCACCGCCACGCGCTCCTGTGTGAGTGCGGGCTCCGCCATAATGCAGCCTATACCACTACGGGAAACTGCATTAATTGGAGTCCTTGCTCTAGGCGTATGTGTGTTCTCTGACAGTAATACGCCGGCCATAATGTCCCTGTACCAGCATAGCGCTCTCCTTTAGATAGCACTCCTGCAGTTCATCCCTCTCATCTGCGCATGCCCACTAGCCACCTCCTTTACAGGAGCTACAGCTGGGGCAGCGAATGGGGAATTTGTACAGTTAACATTGTGTGTAAGTGTAGCATTTGTGGAACCAAAATACACTTATATTTGGATACAGATCACCTCATTCTTATTAGAAAACGTAGTGATCTGCTGCATTATACAGGGAGGAGGCGGAATTTGCCCTCTCGTCCCGGGCGGAGAGATTTTCTCCCCCCGCCATCAGATCCGTGAAGACGGGCAGCCCGTCCCCGTGAGTGCCGGGACGCCGGTTCCACGGGGTGGGCCGGAGAGGTGGAGGGCGCAGCGGGCACGGAATCTCCGTGCCGGCGCCTCTCCCTTCGTCTCACCATCGCGCCTTGCTCCCTCGTCCACAGGAAATCCTGTGGAGGAGGAGCGTGCGCTGCGATGACTCTACTGAGGTCCTGTTAGCACACAGCTGAGTTTCCATTCTGCAGAACATTGTGTTAATGGACAAGCACTCAGGGGCCGCAGCTAAGAAGCTGTGATACTCTCTGGTGACCCGTTCCGCCGCAAAACTCCCCGCAAAGGGAAGATTTTGCCCCTGGAGGGTCGACACAGGAAGGGCCGATTATTTACTGAGGACCCTGAACGCACCGCGCAGCTTGCCCTCGGGGGAGGGCCGCGCGCGCCGTCACAATGCCGTCTCTTTGAAACGGACATTATGGGGAAAAGTGGAATTGTGGAAAGAGATAACTCTTACTCTGGAAAAAATGCAATCGTTTTTACTGAATGCATTTTTCCCCACACACACCACTCTAGAACTAGAGTTTACAGACGTAAACCACCGTTCTCCTGTGGAGGTCCCTGAACGCCCCGCGGCCACTCTCACGAGGGCCGCGCGCCCACGTATTAATGCTGCATTTCCCATTCAACGGCGAAATGCAACACAGTACGCCGGCAATAGCGTCTCTTGAACCCGCACAGTGCTTGACAGCACGTTTATTCCACTCACACGCCCTCCTGCTGGCTCCCTTTACTGGGATTTACAGCAGGGGCGGAGAGTGTAGGACAGTGTTTCTTCCTCTGGGGATGGGCAAGAAGCAGCCATTCGCTGCGATTGCTCCTTATCCCGTGAGCAAGGAGATCGATCCAAAGAGCCCTTCCGACAACACGGGGGCTCCCAGGAGATCAACACGGTCCTCTTTGGAAAGTGCCACGCGGCGTGATATCCAGGGACATCACACGGCGGGCAGCGGCGGCGGCCTGTGATGAAGTAGGGTCAACCCTATATCATGTGAAGCCACCGAGCACCGGTCCCCGGGGGAACCGGGCCTGGGGCAAGGCCCGTGGACCAAGCCACTTATTCGGCCTTGCGGCCCAATAATCGCTCTGACCTGGTGAGGCGGGGGCATCACTAGCAATGAGTGAGTAGCCCAAACACCCGCCGCCATGATCATCATCCAGGGAGAAACCAGCCCTGCGGCACCGCCGGACCATATCCTGGTCCCCCAACACTCGAAGCAAAGGTGGTGGGGATCGGCGCCCGCTATTTCAGCTAGGGCACGAAAGGACAGGCCCGGGTCTCTAGCAGTGGCGACTCCCTGGAGGTAAGATAACTCTATCTTCTTCAAACGTCTTTCGGTCTCTCGTGGAATCACTTCCGCTGCTGAAGAGAAAAGGATGACAGTCAGGAGGCAAGGCCTCCTTTTATACGGTGTGATGCGCACGCATTCAGGTAGGCCCGCCTATGGCCGGCCACGTCTATAAGAGTTTCAGTGGGAGAATGCTCGCATGATAAGGTAGTACCCATAGGGTCCAGTAGAGGGCGGAGCCTGTGAGAGATATAACACATGCAAATGAAAAACATGTTAACCAACTTGACAACACATGCTCAGTATTTAGAAAACATTCACCAACTTGAGGAAACATGAGCAGCGTCTAAAAAACGCAACAAATTCATGTGCTGCAAGATTCCAAACCACAATGGGAACCAGGGGACGCTCAGGAATTATATAAACATAACTTGGCCAACTGGTCTCCGTTGTGTTTTGAGCTTATTGAAGCGTATTTTTAATTGCATCGTTTCATTTATGCAGTGCTTTTAGTAAAGGCTGTGTTGTCAAGTTGGTGAAGACGTTTTTCATTTGCATGTGTTTTGGCACACTAGTGTTTTCATATTTGCACCGTTTTTTAAGCGGAAGTGTTTTGGCCCGTTGTAATAATAATAATAATAATTTCTATTTCTATAGCGCCTTTCACGAAACCCAAGGACGCTTTACAATGGGAAGTAACAAAACAAAACAAAACAAGTAATAATAATCATACAGATACAGGCTGAAGAAAACAAAACAGGAACAGGTTGCTGGGTAATGCGTTTGCACCTGACGGCCGCCCTACATTTGCCGTGTATCATTCCCTCTGTCTGGCTGTTTCTTACAACAAAAGCACTTGTTACCCGATAAATCATTATGGACTGAAAACGGTCCGTGCTCATATGATTTGAACTGAAGAGATATTACACAGGAAGATAGAAATAAAGAAAGACCACAGCTTGAGCTCACTGACTTTCTCTGCCAGCTCTGCAGCGTTAACATTGGGTTCGTAAGGAATGGGATCCCCGAGGAAGGTCCTAAACTTCACAGGAAATCCTCCGTACACAGGAGCTGCAGGGAGGCGGAACCTCTCGTACAGCCAGCGGAAAAATCCTGAATGAAAAAAGAGAGATGAAAGATATTTCACAACACACAACACGAATGTCATGTGCTGTGTCTGTGTGACATCATCTTGGGGGTGCTATCTGAACTTGGCTTTCTCCTACACTTACTGAGTGTTCCCAGAGATCTGAAGCCTTCCCGCACATTCTGAGTAAACATTGGAATTATAGGCTGAAAGAAAGACATACAGAGAGAGAGAGGATTAGAGAGGAGGGCTTCCTACACTGCAGAACTCTGACATGGATACAAAGATGCTACAATAAGATGGAGCATCGACATTTGTTGAATTTGACAAACAATAAATAAATGGTGCAGGAATGAGCCTTAAACCTACTCCCATTGTTGTCCCGTTTGTCTCGAAGACAGCGCTTCTTGAACGTGCTTTTAGTTTCCTGAAATATTCATGAAACTAGGTCTGTGGTTAAACAAGAAAAAAAACGTTTGTCCTACAACATAAAATACGTCAGTAAATTCCCCGCAGGTGAATGTCTGAAGCTTCGATGTGTAATAAAAACAGTGTCGACTAATGAGACGACTAAATGTCATCACGCCGAACATTAGCTGCCTTTAGCTAAGCGGGGGTGAAGTGCGGCCATGTGACTGTGATGTAGATTGTTTATAGCCTAATGTTAGCTTTTGACTTCTGACTCCTGCATTAACCCTTAAAAAACGTAACAGTGGTTTAACTTTGTGGATATTATCCTGGTGAGCAAAATGTGTAAGCACCATATACTTCTGTTGCCATAAATCATACTTTCTGGAATCCTCGATGCTAACTTCCAGGTCGGCCTACGACAATATGTTTTTACTGCACCACTCTATAGAGACACACTGTAATGTCACATCACTTGACATTTAGAATAGGAATGTATTTGGAAATGTTATGCCCTCCCTACTGAAACTAAGAGCAACGCACCACTTGGGAGTCGATGGCGACCTGTGCAAAGCCTCTGCGTTTGCCCCAGAGGAGGGGGTAGGTCTCGTCACTGAACAGAGCCTCCCGCACCCCCCCTGGAGAAATCCCCAGCAGGTGGCCGTTCCTCAGAGCCCGCACACACTCCTCCTGAGGGCCGTGGATCACACTGAACACCTCCAGCAGTAACTTGAAACCTGGAGGAACAGGACAGGATGGATTCATTAGAATAGGAACTAGCCGAAGAGAAGGGAAAACATTTGAAATAAAGCTGGTATTTAAAAAAGTTACATAAAAAACAATCCCAACTGTACCCTAAAGTATTCCATTTTAGTGTACAATATTTCATTTTATATTATTTTGTATTTAACTTATTCCTGCATTTCATATTGCACCAATATGGTTTTATACTATTTAAAGCTTGCACTATTGTGTATTTGTGTGTGTGTGTGTATGTGTACATGTGTGTGTGTGTGTGTGTGTGTACATGTGTGTGTGTGTATGTGTACATGTGTGTGTGTGTGTGTGTGTGTATGTGTGTGTGTGTACATGTGTGTGTATGTGTACATGTGTGTGTGTGTGTGTGTGTGTGTGTGTATGTGTACATGTGTGTGTGTGTGTATGTGTACATGTGTGTGTGTGTAGGTGTACATGTGTACATGTGTGTGTGTGTGTGTGTGTGTGTGTGTGTGTGTGTGTAACCGTGTGAGTACCTGGGATCTTGAAGAGCAGGTGGTCAGCGACAGAGTGGCAGGGCCTTCCCTTCTGCAGGATAACTTTTGCCAGGAAGTAGTAGTAGTCGATGGGAATGGCTCCATGATAGTACACTATCAGCGCTGGGCCTTTGTCCGGAATCTTCTCCATCCCATGGATCTCATAACCTGGAGCACAGGTTATGAGGAACACATTTTATTCCATGAAACGGAAGTGCTGAGGCTCTGACAGTTCAATACTTGGTTCAAAACATCTAAATGTAGGCAAATCAAAAAACATATTCACGCGAACGCGATCTGTACTTAGTTCCATGTGGGCACTAAATGCCGGGCACTAAGTATCGGTCACCGATCGAGATCGGCCGATACTCACTCTCTGCCGATCGATCGGTGCTCTCTAAACATGCCGATCAGGAGAGCCGATCACATGACGTAAAATACATGACACTTTTCTCTGTGCGCGGCAAAACAAGCTCGCCAAAATGGCTTCACCGGTCTGGCAGTATTTTAAGTGTCCGAAAAAGACAATAAAATAGCGGAATGCAACGTGTGTGAAGCAGAAACCCTGCAGCTCCACCCGCTGTGACGGACCGGTGAGCGGAGCGAAACACACACTAAGAGTTAGACCTAACACACTTAGCTATTTTATCTACCTCTGGAACACGCTAAACTAGTTATACATATATTTATTCTTCACTGTCGGGTCACTCATTACTGGATCAGTGAGCTGCAGGAGATACTGACAGAATGTCAGGAGAGGGAGAGAGAGAGAGGGAGAGAGAGGGAGAGAGAGAGAGGGAGAGAGGGAGAGAGAGAGAGGAAAAGAGAGCGCTTCCGCTCATTTCTCCCATGTTATTATCCAAAGTGAATGTAAACTTGAATAATGTACATCATTTGAATGTAATAATTAAGTTGATTGTTGTTTGTGCAAGCTCCAGTGAATGAGCATTAACTGAGTTTTAAACATCACTTAAATGGAAGATTTAAAGTGATGTTTAAATCTTCCATTTAGGCCCCGCCCACTCGATTGGATCGGCGATCGGTATCGGCCGATACTGATTCCGGCGATCGCCCCCAAAATTGGTGATCGGAAGCATCCCTACTAAGTACGGCAAAGTACTTGGTGTGAAAGCGGCTAATGGGGTCTTACCGTGCCATATGGCTCCATGTCCGTCCCACAGAGTAGCCAGGGTCTTCCTGGCTCCATCCCACAGGTTGTTGCAGTAAGCTTCCCTCAGCTGATTCTTTCTCTAAAAAAAATAAAAATGATACATTTCAGGCTGACTCATCGACTAATAGGACAAGAAATCAGGAAAAGATTTGAACAGTCCTTCAGTAGATTGGTTGCTCAGCTCTAATCAGCATTTAGCTGGCTACTTTACATTTCTTGTAACATTTTGGTGGCTTTCCTTTTCAGTTCACACAAACTTGTCTTTCTGCTCATATAAAAAATAATTGTCTGTCTAATTATATGAAAATATAAATTGTGAGTAATAGTTGAGTATCATGGCAATTATTATCATGGTAGCAATTGTACAATTACCAAAGAATACGACATAAAAAAAATAGAACCAACACCGTTATCAGGGGCATTTAACAGTTTGGATATCAGTTTTTAAATGTATAGTTGGTTTGCTTCCATTGAATAAACATCCCCTGCAGTCCCAAACCATTGTTCTTGTTAAAACTCTTTTTGCTTGCCTTCAAAAGATTTATTTTCATATTTGTTTTTATGTATAGCTTCTTATATGCTTCCACTAAGGCCCCGTCCACACAGAGACGAAAATGAAAACGAACCGAAGTCGTATTCAAAAAAGTCTTCCATCCACACGGAATCGGCTCAAGAAACGTGTCCGTCCACACGAGACCGCTCGACCCGCTGGTGGCGCTGTAGTATATATGCCGGGCATGTAAGTGGCGCTGTGCTTCTGCCACAAAATACGAGAAGGGTCCAGCTGCAGCCGCAGTCGGTGGAGGTTGAACCTGTAGGAAGTTGTAGGAAGTTGTACTTCCAAATATGGTCAGAAGAGAGCGCGCCCAACACGTGAGACGCTGACGCAAGGATATTTAATCAGACATGGAGGTTTACAGACAACAGACAATATGGCGCACCAAGTACAGGTAATTAACGTCTTGTGGATTTAGATATAATTACATACTATTTAGGTTCTCGGTTGCTTGTCGATTTGGCTGTTTACCGCAGTATAATTGTGTTTATTTTGCTAATTTGTATTTTAGATATTCAATTTAAAAGAATGGAATACATAAATAATATATATGTGTATGCTAACTGAGCGAGCATGTCCAGTTAGCATACATGCTAACTGGATGAGCATGTAAAGCTAAGAGCTAAGATATATGTATCTTAGCTTGACAGATGGAACAATGCATGTACTCAAATGTTTACAAGAATCTAATTTTGCGTACGTTTTAAATATTGAAGTAAAATTGAAGGTGTCTTTCACATTTGAATGTTTATTTATTTAAAACATGTATTAGTTGCTATACTGTAGACATGTAGGCCTACATATGTATAATTATATTATTATTTTAAGTGTGGTTTAAAGTAAACTTATATAAAGTTATTTGGTTGAGCCAAGTAACCCAGGTGGATGCAATCAGGTAATTAGGACAGAGCCTCTGTTTTTAGATGGGCTTTGTGGCCATGCTGTAGGCCTGACGTTTAAAATACATGATCAAATCTTATCTGTTAAGATGAATGTTTTATTTAAAAGGTTTTTATTTATTTGTTTAAGGAGGGACCCCAGAGCCAAGGGCAGGCCGAGCAGCCCGCCTTCTTCCGCCGCAGGCAGGATCAAACTCTCGGTCCGGCTGCTTCCCCGGTGATGGGCTCCGTGTAACAAGTCCGCTCAGTCTGTGCAGGGAGCCGCGCCGTGGGTACTCCCCAGTCTGCACCACGGTGATGCTGCTGTCAGCGCTCGCCTCTCCTCCGGTGGTACCCTCGGCTCCCTCCGCCGCCACACTGCCCAGCACACTGGAGATCACTATCCCGTCGGGGGTCGAGTCTCTGGCACTGCTATTTTGGGGGTCACGGGCTGAAAAGTCTTATCATACTTAATCCTAGACAGTAGCACACGGTATATATTGTACGACTTTGTATTTTTTGAATGTTGATATGTATTCGCTCATAGCCTACGTGCCTTTCACGCAGACAATAAAAGTGAATTTTGAAATGACAAATAGGTTTATGTTTCAAGTCTATTTGCATTAAAAATGTGTGTTTAAACCCTTCTGTTCAAAGTTGATATTTTGTTTCTTAAAAGATTAAATCTTTAAAAACATGCCATTTGCCATTTTTAAAGTTTGATGGAAGAAATTAAATATAGGTCACTGACATGGAGCTTTAGGCCTGCAATGCTTTAAAAAAATGTGGTGTTGTTTCAGTTTTGAAGAGTGAATATGGATGTTAAATTCACACATTAGTATGAATAATCTTAAACAAGAACAGGATCTTGAGCCATGATGTTTTTAAAGTACAGGAACATTCAGAATGCATGACGATTCCTTCAAAGGTTTTGTAATAGACGCCTCATACTCTTTTATATTTTATAAAGTAATAATAATACATGTGAATTATTGAGCTCATTAGTGGCCTAACTGACCCTCCTAATTTGGTCTAAAACAAGTCAATGATGATCATTGTGAAGGGGTGTCCAGCCCATATCAATAACATACCAAACTACAGGCTAATGTGAGATTCAGAAATGTATTTGTTATAGTAGGCCTACCTAACGGCCCGTCCACACAGCGGCGTGCGTTGACGCTTCACCATTCACTTTGAATGGGGTGACGTCACTTTTCGCCGAACTGCATCGTGGGAAGCGACACGGAGCGTTGCTGGCGTGGCTCGCTGCAAAAGTTGAGCACTGTTCAACTTTTGACGCCTCGGCAGAAGCGTCAGCCAATCGAATCATATGCCAGTACAAGCTCTAGCCAATCAAACCGCTGCTTGTGTGTCAGGGGCGGGAGATTCATGTGATTGGTTGTTGGTCGAGTTTCAGACACGCCCGCCGGCAAGCATCAACGCACGCCGCTGTGTGGACGGGCCGTTACATGAACCTGTTTGAAACCTTATGATGTGATTATGTATATCTTAAAAACAACTATATTTAGATGTTCATAAATATCTACATTTATGTATAAATACATGTGTAGCAGTTAGACAAACATAAATAGATGATCTCATTATTACCTATTTTTTATGTACTACAAAATAAAGTTTACTAAGCCCTTATTTATTAATTAGACAAAATGATTTGTGCTTAAAGTCATATAATGTTGTGTCTCAAACAGATAGACTAGATTATTAATTAATTTGCCTAATAGTTGCTTAAAATGCTACAATAACATTTGCAATTTGTTTTTAATCTGCCATGTACAGTATCAATGTCTCTCAGCCACCGTAGTGTTGTGTCAGGTGGGCGTGTCGTGTAGGGGGCGTGCCGTGTACATTAGCAGACCTTCCCACTTTGGGATGCGTTATCGTTTGAGGGCTCCGTTTCCGCTGTTCCGTTACGGCCTCGTGTGGACGAACCGTCCATACGATAAAGAACTATAGCGGATAACACCCGTTTCGTCTCCGTGTGGACGGGGCCTAAAATGGTAATGCTACCATTCAGATCAGATGAAGGATCAGTTTGTAAACATCTGAATAAATCTCAATTTAGTACATAATGCAGAGATACTTTTCCCTGTCTATTAGGGGTGTAACGGTATCCGTATTCGTCCCGTACCGTCACGGTTCGGCACATGCAGTCACACGGCGAATACGCCTTTTTTGACGAGTGGGAAAAAAGTCTGTCACTCAGGGCAGTAATACACTATATATAATCCAGGGGGCGGTATTGCGCCTAAAAGCCAGCCGCCCGTAAATAACAAATGAAGAACAAGAACAAAACACAACAAAACGAACACAAGAAAAGTTAGCAGCTATGGCGAGTTCACACAACACCCAGGAGCTAGAACCCACCTGCTTCTTTAAATCAGCTGTGTGGGAACATTTCGGGTTCCCTGTGGACTTAAACAATGATGGGGTGCGAGTTGTGGATCGGACGAGGATGGTGTGTCAGCGTTGTTCGACAGTGGTGCGGTATGCTAATGGTAACACGTCAAACATGCTCAATCACATCCGAGTCAGTCTCAGTCCCCAGCGAGAGGGTTTTCTCGACGGCAGGTGACATAGTTACCGCCAACAGATCTGCCTTCACGACTGACAACGTAGACAAACTCATCTTTTTGATTAAAAACTTGAAAATAGAGTAAAGCTTGAGTATCTTTAGTTAGGCATAATGGCCTCACACACTCACAAGTTAACTAGAAAATGCATTTCCTGCTGAAAATGTGTGCGAATGCTGTAAACTGTGAACATGTTGGCTGAATTTTGCTGAAAATGCAGAAAAAGCTGAATGGTAGCTGCTTTTAGGTACGAAAATGCAGAAAAACTTTAATATTTAAAATAAAAGTAAAAAAATAAAAGAAGGTATAAACAACAACATGTATAGCCTTGATGTCCTGAAATAGCTGAATAATGTAATAGTTGAATGGTTTCTGCAGCTGAAAATAGGCTGAAGGAGTTACATATCGATAGCCTGGTTTGAAAACTACCTGTCCATGCGCACCCAGTGTGTCAAATGTGAAAATCTGAGGACACAGCCCCTATCTCTAAGGGAGTACCACAAGGCTCTATTCTAGCACCCATCCTATTCTCAATATATATAAATGACATGGAGAAATCAGTGGGCAACTCCTCTATCCACCTATATGCCGATGACACGATTCTGTACACTGCTGGCCCTTCCCCAGATACTGTCCTGAAAACTCTTCAGGACAGTTTTCAGAGAATCCAGTCACATCTCTCTGCCCTTGGCCTGGTCCTGAACACCACTAAAACCAAGATCATGTGGTTTGGCCGCAGTGGTGCCTCCCAAACTGGCACTATTGTGACCGCCGATGGCCGGGACCTCGAAATAGTTAAATCTTACAAATACCTTGGATTTTGGATTGACAGTAATCTGTCATTCTCAGAACATCTCTCCAAAATTCAGACCAAGGTTAAAGCTAGACTCAGCTTTCTATATAGGAATCGCTCCTCATTCACTTCATCTGCTAAACTCTCTCTGGTCCAGATGACTGTCCTTCCTCTGTTCGACTACGGCGATACCATCTACCGCTCAGCGTGTAAAGGAGCTCTCGATCATTTAGACGTTCTGTATCACTCCGCCATCCGCTTCGCCACCAATTCCCCCTACAGGACACACCACTGTGACCTGTACTCTCTGGCTAACTGGCCCTCTCTTGAGACCAGGCGCAACATCCACTGGCTGATGTTTGTTTATAAAACACTCCTAGGCCTCACCCCCTTCTACCTAACACAATTACTGCAACTCCGCCCACCCCCGACGCACAACACCCGGTCAGCTACAAGCATCCTGCTAAAGATCCCCAAAGCCCATACATCCTTTGGCCGCTCCGCCTTTCAATTTGCAGCAGCAGATAGCTGGAATGTCATTCAAAAAACGTTGAAAATGAAAACCTTTGTTTCCCCCCGCACCTTCAATGTCACTATTATTGACACCCTGGTACACACATGTAGCTGCTTTGCCTGATGCTGATTTTAATGATTGATTGAACAACAGCAATATTGTTTTAGAGTTTTTATATGTTTAACTGCTATGCCTGTCATCTTTGCTCGATGTGTTTGTGTTGTCTCCTGGATTCTGTAGTGCCCGGAGTCTGTCTTCTTATTTATTTTTCCTCCCAAACCCCATCCCCTCAGGAAGCCTTTGCCTCCTGTCAGGTCATCATTGTAAATAAGAATTTGTTCTTAATTGATTTTCCTGGATAAATAAAGGTTCTACTACTACTACTACT
>CALSBZ010040948.1:54536-79085 GCA_943591055.1 Gobionotothen gibberifrons
CTCTAACACGGAGCTTGAACCGGAGTTGCGTTGGTGTGAATGAGGTAAAACAGTGTTGTACTTTGGTACGGTGCAGATTTATCAACATATAAATTAAGGGATTAAGCATATATTAGTTAAACACTGTTGTAATGAATATCAAATACAGATGATAATAATAAATAGTAATTACAGACATCATAAATGTGTCACAAGGAGTTAAAGGTCGCTGAGTGTGGGGCGCTGTGGGTTGGAGCCCCATTCCATTCAAAGGGGAGTGGTACTGTAGTTTGAGGATTATGGCTGGGGAGGGAGAGTGGGCCAGTCCTGAGTTTGAGAGTTCAAACTCAGGACTGGCCCACAAATATACAGAGGAAGGTGCAAGCTTTACACAGGCCGTTTCTCAATCTCGAGGATACTGGCTTCCAAGCCAATATTTCAAGGATGCTACTTCATCAAGTGGTGCAGTAGGACCGTTCCAATGTCCAGCATACTTGGAATTCCACCGAGGCCGCGTCCTTGATTTGGGGGAAATTTCGAGGCTGCACATGGGTAGACTTCGCGTCCTTAAAATCCCCACAATGCTTTGCGCACGGACCAATTTCAAAAACCCTTGCGGAGAATGGCTGAACCGACACAGCGCAGCACACTTAAATGTAAGTATGTGGTGGCGTAGAACATGTGTTGGTAAATATGTTACTTTGTTACATTTGTTATCACCAAAAATGTGTTCCATGAAAGAAAAGCAAGTTCATAATTAGATAGACATCGAGAGGTATTTATTTTCGGTACAGTTTATGTTGAAACCGTTAGAGAGAGTGGCACACTTGTTAGCCTGTTCCATTCTTCTTCGTTTTCCCAAGCCGTGGCTTTGAAGCATACTTGCTTAGTTTCTGAAGGAAGTGACTTGGAAGTACGCGACTACCAAGCCAGCATCCTCGAGATTGAGAAACGGCCAGAGTCTGTCTACGGGGGTGGATTCAGAAGTTGTGAAAACATTACCCCTCACCCCACAGAGGCAGATGATGGAGAGGGGGAAGAGGAGGAAGAGGAGGAGGAGGATGAAGAGGCTCAGCTGATGGCGAACATGGGTCTGCCCCTTGCCTTTGGAAGCTCCTCTCAACAGAGGAGAGGGGTGAGTCACCTGACACCTTCCCTTTAGCACCCAGTCTGTGTAGCTCTTTGTATTGTCTAACTGACTTTAATGGGCACTTCCTGCTGCTAAATGAGCCTGTTGTGGTCATGTGACAGGGGAGGGGGTCCAACAGGAAGCCTTCCACATGTTGGGAAGAATCCACTGAAGAGGAGGGAGATCTACAAGTTAACAACAAAGGTAAAATGCGACGGGTTATTGTAATTATTAATATTCATAAATATAAACAGGGCAGGTTACAGCAGGATGGTTTCATCCAAAGTAAATAGTAAAGAAATAAACTGAGCCGGTTCCTCCCAGTGATTGGATCATATGCATCAGTTTATTACGTTTATTTCATAATGTAACACTTTTGTCTATTCATGAAACACGTATTTGTTATACTTTTATTGTTTTCATTCATATTTAATTACAACATAATAATATGTGACCTTTACGTTGACTTACCTTTTGATTTGTGACGCAGTGGCAGTGTGTGATTCAATGAAGGAAACCACTGAAGAGACCCAGGCTGCCGGCTGGGAAGCATACTGGGGTATGGAGGAGGACATCACACCTGCACCATGACACTCAACGTAGCATTTGATGTTTTCCCCTATTTTTTTCGTAATACATTTCCAATTTCCTATTGCATACAAGTGTTATTGAACAACAACAGTGGTGTGTGTGTGTGTGTGTGTGTGTGTGTGTGTGTGTGTGTGTGTGTGTTCTATATCGTATAAGGCTTCGCCCTCTAAGGCTATCGCCATTGGGTAATCCCACTGCACCTGTGCAGCACTGACAGACTTAATCCACGCCCACCTATGACGTGGGCCCCACCGCCGGGCTCACTTCCATATAAATAGGAAGCAGGCCCCACAATCTACTCCCACTTTTCTTCAGCACACCGTTGCAGAAGCATTGTCAGGCAAAATAAGCTCTTTTGAGAGCTACTTACTAAAAAGCAAACATTCCTACTGTTGTTTTTTCTGGTAAAATGGAGACTGGGCAGGAAAGTCAAGGTTGTGTCAGGGATTGCCTCGTATGCGGGTCGGGCTACATTATGAGTTTTGACAGGCACTCACAGTGTGAGTCCTGCCTGGGATTAGAGCATGCAAACGCTGCTCTCAATCCCGGGGTATCATGCTCGCATTGTGCCCGTCTCCCGCTGGCCCTCAGACAGCAGAGAGCGGACGCTCTTGCTGCTGCTGCTGCCGAGGACGATTGGCACGTCCAGGAGGAGTACTCCAGGGACAAAGCCCTTGATTTCCTGGATCCGAGTGGCGGGCACGAGTCGGACGACTACGCCCCCTCCATTCGTGGATCACCAGGTGATTCCCCCATCATCTCTCCCCTCCGGACGGAGGAGAAAGATATGGGGCCCGGTGTAGGTCCGGTATATGATCCAGTGATCCCTATCTCCGCCACCACGGCACTGCCATCGATTGGCGGAATCCTCCTGGAACTCCCGGAGATTATATCTAAGGCGGCCGCCTGGAGAAATCTCCCCGTTCCCCTAGCTCAGGAGAGCTCGCCTCCGGATGATATGTCCGGGGTGTTCTCCCGGGTGCACAGGGTCAGGAGTGACCCAATCTGGCCACGCTTCCCGGCCATAAGGAAGTACCAGGAGGGGGCGGCGGCGGACCCTGGAGCTATGAAAGCTCCGATAGGGACATACGTGCCGCTCACGAGAGTGGAAGGATTCACGGACGTGGTTTTTCCAACCGTGCCTCCTCTAGAGCCGAACCTCACGGCGTTCTTTGGGGCTAAGCAGGCCAGCTCGGTTACCGGACGGCAACCCCTGTTGGCTGCCCCCAAAGATCGGTTTGTCGCCCGACAGACTGACCGCATGCACCAGTGTGCGTTTCAGGCGTCGGCGTCGGCGAACAATATAGCGTTGCTGTCAAACTCCATGGTGGAAATGTCGGAACTGTCAAAAACTATGTCCTCAGCGGAGGCTGAGGAGATAGGTAAGGCAGCCAGTACTGCACTTACCCTGTGTGCAGCAGTCGCAGTCTCGCAGGCGCGGATTGCGGCGTGGGCAACACAGGTCCACCGGTACCTCTGGCTACAGCAGGGGTCTATACCGGAAGGTGCAGGAAAGGATCTGCTGGAGGCTCCAATCAGTCCGGACGGGCTGTTTGGTCCACAGTTCCACACCATGGTGGAGACGATGAAATCTGCGGCAGAGCAGGCAGATGACATAAGGCGCCACGCTAGCTGGCTTCAGGACAAACGTCCCCAGCGACAGCAGCGACAGCAACGACAGCACCCGCAGCCCCCGCAACAGTCTCAGCGAGGGCAGCGGCGAGACCAGCAACTGCGTCAAAATCGCCCTTCGGCAGCTGCAGGGGCTCCTTCCCAGGTCTCCGCTCCTCCGCCACAGAGACAGGATCTGCAGGCGACGAGTCGGAGGGGAACGAAGAACCCCCGCTCCTGGTCTGCTCCTCCGAGAGAACCTCAGAGGAAGCAGAACCGAAGATGACTCTTTGGGGGGGCTATGTTTGAAGAGAGATTTGTCAATAAAAGTGATTCAAATCTCAACAGTGTGTCTGTAGCAACTGTGTCTCACATATCCCCCACACTAGTCAGGCCAGCTGCCATTAACCTATCGGTTAAAAGGCAGCAGGACTTGTTGCATAATCCATCTGTTGCTGACATCCATATGCTGACAATCAAACAGGTAATGGAGTGTGTTCACCAGGGGGATTGGTGCACCTCCATAGACTTGAAGGATGCTTACTTCCACATTACCATCATCCCGAAACACAGGAAATTCCTGCGGTTCTCATTCCAATAGCGTACCAATAGTGTACCAGTTCAATCGACTGCCGTTCGGATATTCCCTGGCTCCCCGCACTTTTTCAAAGTGTGTGGAGACGGCGCTGGAGCCGCTGCACAGAGGAGGGATGAGAGTGTTATTTTATCTGGACGACCTGCTATTGCTGGCTCGCTCCAGAGAGGAAGCTGCTTTACAGACGGTACAACTTGTATCTCACCTGTCAAGCCTGGGTTTCATAATCAATTGGAAGAAGAGCTGTCCTCTTCCCTCCCAGATTATAATTTATCTGGGAGTGGAATTCAACTCAGCCCGCATGAGAGCACGACTCTCACAGCGGAAAGTGGAGAATCTGACAGCTCTCCTCAGGCGCGTCACACCCGGCAGGGTGGTGACAGCCCTCTCCGTGATGCAGCTGTTGGGCATGATGTCAGCTGGTCACGTGGTGATTCCCCTGGGTCTCCTTCACATGAGGAGACTTCAGAGGTGGTTTATTCGCCTGCTCATCGACCCCGTGCGTCAGAGGACGCATGGTGTGCATTCCTCCGTCCGTAGGTTTAGATCTAACCTACTGGGAAAATCCCCACGTCCTGTCAGTGGGGGTTCCCCTCGGCAGAGTGACGTCACACACCTCGGTGTTTACAGACGCATCTCTCTCAGGGTGGGGGGGAACATGCATGTCGCAGGCAGTGGGGGGACAGTGGCCGCCTCACATGTCCCTTCATATAAACGTGCTGGAGTTACTCGCCGTATGGAGAGTAATACAGCACTTCGCCCCGTTGCTGCGGAATCATCATGTGTTGATTCGAACGGACAACAAAGCAGCGGCAGCCTACATAAATCGTCAGGGAGGTGTACGATCAGCGCAGCTGCTGAACACAGCCAGGCGGCTGTTGTGCTGGGCGCGCACACACGTACTCTCTGTCAGAGCAGTATATATTCCCGGCGACCTGAACAGAGGGGCAGATCTCATGTCCAGAGGAGGTCCTCGACAAGGGGACTGGAGCCTCCACCCCGAGCTGGTCTCCCAGGTGTGGAGCAGGTTCGGGAGAGCGGAGGTGGATCTGTTCGCTGCACGCGGGAACGCGCAATGTGCTCTCTGGTTCTCCCTGAGAAGGCAGGATCACCCCCGCTGGGGGTGGACGCGTTCGCACACAGACCTTGGCCCAGGGTGTTACTATACGCTTTCCCACCAGTCCCTCTGATCCCTTGGTTCCTGGACCGAGTGCAGGAGGAGCGACTGATAGCGGTCTTAATAGCCCCGGAGCGCACGGGAGCGTCCTGGTTTCCCTGCATACAGCGGATGCTGTCAGGGAGACCGTGGGAAATTCCGTGGCGCGGGGATGCTCTCTCCCAGGTGGAGGGAGCGATCAGCGGTCACCCAGTGTTAGGCCAATGTTTGTGGGCATGGCCCCTGAACGGGAACACTTAGAGGGGCTTGGCCTCTCTCAAGATGTTGTGAGAACTATTCAGGGAGCTAGGGCCGCGTCCACTAGGGCAGGGGTTCTCAAACTTTTTGTTTATGCGGACCACTATTTATTATCAAGGATTTTCGCGGACCACCTCATATGCAAACCGTAAAAATAAGTACATATATAAACGTAGTGTTAAATCGCCGATATTTTATAATAGTTAATTATAGACAATCAAAAGTAAATTGAAGCCTATCTGATACTTTTGTGACCGGTGTCTGTCTGCGTTGTGTATGTTTCTCAAAGAGGACGGCGGACGCTATTTTAATTAGGTCGTCCCAAACAATGCCACAATGCAGTCATATCAATCAATGTTAACTTGGAAAGCCAAAATATTCATATTTTAACTGAATAACATTAGGTGACATTATTGTGGCACAAGTAAAGCCTTAAATATAAATATATAAGATGGCAGACATAGCCTAATTGAATGCATTTTAACTGAACAATAACTGAATTAGTTGAACACTCTTAGACCAGTACCAAATCTATGCAGACTGCTGCAATAAGTACATAAATTAACTGTCTCATCGATGTTTGTCTGAATTAATATGTAATATTAACAATCATATTATTCCTATCAGCTGTCAATCACTGTTATGATGCGGCGATTACCATTCTGTTCAGCAAAACGCCTCACAAACTGAATAAGATCCAAAGCTTTAGTGCGTTTTGATTCAATGCTGAGTACAGCCAAACTTGACAGCCTCTTCTCTGTCATAGTAGACTGCAAATACCTCGTTCCTTCCGTAAGTCCGGAAGCTTCTCGTTTTGCTCCGTCCCGTTCAAATGAAATCGCCGCCAAAGATATTTCCACACTCGCGCCAGGGCCGGGGGAGGGGTTACAAGGCTCGTGTCTAGTGGTGCATTCACTTGCACTTGGACATTAGAGATTTTCTCTCATAAATGTCCGATGAGCCCAACGACCACTACCCCACTGCCTGATATCATTAGAAAGTTAGGAATCTCCTCTTTCCAACAGTGTATCCAACTTTATGTGTCTTCGGGTCAATGCGGCTGATTTCGATAGAGCAAGTCACATATGAGGTGGTCCCCGAAAATCCTTGATAGTAAAAAGTGGATTTTATTTAGCTTTTTTTCACGGACCACCTGCAGTACCCTCTGTGTCCGCGGACCACAGTTTGAGAACCGCTGCACTAGGGCATCTTACACAGCGAAATGGACAGCGTTCCAGCGTTGGTGTGTAGGGAAAGGCTTGGACCCCGTTACGTGCCCCCTGCCTCACGTGCTGTCATTCCTCCAGCTGTTGCTGGACAGGAATTTGGCCTGTAGCACGATAAAAACATATGCTGCTGCCATTTCTTCATGCCACGTAGGTTTTGAGACCAGCACGGTGTTTAGTCACCCGCTGACAAAACGTTTCCTACGAGGAGTACAGAGACTCAGACCGGTATCACGCGCTTTAGCGCCTCAATGGGATTTGGCGGTAGTGCTGCGCGCACTGGGTAAAGCGCCTTTTGAACCATTAGATCAGGTTCCCCTGAAGTTTTTGTCAGCCAAAGTAGCTCTGCTCTTGGCGCTGACATCAGCTAAAAGGGTGAGTGATTTGTCTGCTCTCTCTGTGGCTCCGTCATGCCTCCGGATACAAGGAGATGGCAGCTCAGCTGTGTTGCGCCCGAACCCGGCTTTTATGCCAAAGGTGATCACGAGCTCTTTCAGATCGAGAGTGATAACCTTGAATGGTTTCTTTCCTCCTCCTCACACATCAGAGGAAGAAGCCACATCTCATCTCCTCTGTCCGGTGTGCGCGCTGGCCTGCTATATTGCACGCACGGCTGCTTTACGCAAATCCCAGCGTCTGTTTGTGCATTATCGAGAGCGCTCAGTAGGGCAGCCTCTATCTGCACAACGCCTGTCACACTGGCTGTGTGAGGCCGTATGTTTCCTCTGGGTTGGAGCCCCCGGAAAACATTAAAGCGCACAGCACCAGGGGAATTTCAACCTCTACGGCGTTGCACGGCATCTTGGTCTTCACCCTGTTCTTTTATTTGTTTTTATTTGAGGGATGTCTCCCATTCCTCTCTGACACATTCAGTACTGAATAGCCTGCCAGATTGAGTAATGTCGGGGTCTCAATTGCGTGCCCTCTCTCCTGCCTGTTGGCACTTAGAGAGCGGCCCTTTTTCCCCCCTCTCTTGATCGTTTAAGTGAGACGTGGTCTCTACTTTTTATAGACGACAGGTAGCCTAAGTAAGCCTACCTTCGTTCCATGTTGGAGAATATTCATTTTTTAATGCTATATTCCCTGGGAATGTGATGCTCCATTACGCACGGCGAAATGGACACGGGTTATTAACTGAGTAGGTGTGTGTCTGTGCTTCTGCGAACGGACGGACCCGTGGGGCGTAAACTACATCCTGCTTCACCCTTAACCCAATAGCGATAGCCTTAGAGGGCGAAGCCTTATACGATATAGAACTGGGGTTACGTACTGTAAGTATAGTATAGGCGTAGCCCTCTAAGGTTCGGGCCCCACTGGCTCTGTGAATAGCTGAAGAAAAGCTGTTGTGGGAGTAGATTGTGGGGCCTACTTCCTATTTATACGGAAGTGAGCCCGGCGGTGGGGCCCACGTCATAGGTGGGCGTGGATTAAGTCTGTCAGTGCTGCACAGGTGCAGTGGGATTACCCAATAGCGATAGCCTTAGAGGGCTACGGCCAACTTTATTTATATAGCACTTTAAAACCTCCAGACCAAAGTGCTGTACTACAGAGCGATATATAAAATATAAAATCACTCAGCTCACAAAACATAAAATAAATACATTTAAAATAAAAGATACAAACACAAAACAAACCAGAATAAAAGTAACAATTAAAAAAAAAAAAAACAGCCATATAATAAAAACAATAGACCACTGAAAGCAAATAAAAGCAACAATCTACTTGTTTCCGAATACTAAGCAGACTTGCACCTATGTCAATTATCTGACAGTTTCACATGCTGCTCTCATGTCTGATGAAACACCATTTTCAAAAAGTTGTGACCAGATTTACATTTTTCATCACCACTTTTGACTATTTGTGTAGACCCATTACATAAAAAACAAACTAGCTTTTTCAAGGGTTTCATGCATAGTTTGCTCAGTGGTCATGGATGTGGCCACATGTTGTGTGACCTATGAATGGAGCACGGGTCACATGACACCAGGTGTTTGTATTGGGGATAAAGAGGAGTAAGAGCAAACCATTTACTACCTCACATATTAAATATTGCTTCTCTATTTTGATTTATTTCCTGTAGCTGAACAGGGTGAAGCTCTGCTGTGGAGCAGCTGGTTGGAGAAGCTTCCAGAGACTGACCCAGGATCAGGGGCTGCTCCTTGGGATGACCCACACTCTAAAGCTGCCTGGGACGCACACGCTGCAGAGACATACTACTCATACTGGGACCAGTACTCATACTGGGCAGCACAGGGCTGGAGTGCAGAGCAGCCTGCCTGGGAGGGGAACACTGGGGGAGACACAGCAGCAGGGGGGGTGGGGGGCACAGAGGGAGGGAGGGATGGACAGACTGAGGACCAGCAGAGAGCAGAGGAAGAGGAGGCTCTTCGTGATGACGCTGAGGGTTTAAAGGATCTGTTTGCACACAGCTGCACGTTAGGTGTGAGATCAGTGAGTGACTCAGAGGCGGAGTGTGTGAGTGTGTGTGACATCAGACAGCAGTCAGAGAGAGAGCTCTGTGTCTCTGATCGTCCTTCTGATGGGGGGAGTGATCACAGGAGACATGCTGCCTCCTCACAGGGACACACAGCTCAACAAACAGGTAACACATGAATATGCACACAGTATGTGTGTGTCAACGCTGCACAATTCTTCAACATGTTCATTATTCAAACTGCAGAAAGCACAATCTTGTCAAGGGATTAATACCACATTTGGCTTCAACCCTGATTCTACAATTTATTTGTATATTATTATTTAGATTTCTTACTATTGTTTTAGTTTTTAATAGATACATTTAGTAAATACATTTCAGACTTAGTGTCACATATTAGGGTTGTAGCGAGGGTTTTGGAAAAATGCTAATTAAATAAATGTGTATGATGTGTGCTGGTAATATCTGGTACGTGTTTGACTCAGATTCCCAGCATGCCCCTGGCGGCGCTGACAGACAGAGTGGCAACAGGAAAGCAACGTCAAATGGAGAAGATGATGATGAACATCACAAACCCCCTGGAGGAGGAGGGGCTGAGGTCAAACGCAGGTGAGATGCTGCTGTATGTTTGGTGTTCGGAGAGAACTGTATGAAAAGAGGGACCCTGGCCAAAGTGTACACATGACCTCAGTTAATAGTTGAAAAGAAACAACTGTGGTTGAAATTGGCAGGAGGAAAGCTAGTTAACGTTATCCTTTTTATAAAATCCAAGTGAGAAATAATATCGAGGCACACATTTATTCATGAGAATACTTTGACCCATGAAAAAAAAAATGGATTGCTGGGACAGTCATGACTTCAAAGAGAAATGAAATGTTGTCATATCACTCTAATGCTGGTAGTTTCATTCCAATTCCCACAAGATTGGAGCCTTTGCAGACCATGTACATGCACATAAACCTATAGAGCACACTACAGGGAAGGGAAACCCCAAAAAGCAGAATAGGGCCACATTTTCTGAAAGATGAATACAAAATGATTTACTGAAGCTACACACCTTTTGTAAGAAGAAATGCAACACAATTACCATCCACAAGAAAGGGCTATCACGTGGGCCTAAACTGCTCATCGTCAAAAGATGCTGAGGTAAGATGTTATCATATGCACATTGTAAAGCATTCTTTTCTGTTTACAGTCATGAGCTGGATGTGGAGGAGAGCCCGAACCTGACCCCTGAGGAAGCCTGGAGTAAACTGGGCCTTAAACACAACCCTGAGCCTCTGTGAGTGTGACCCTCACACGTCTGTTCACACACACACTGCTCTATGAAGCTGCTGTCATTCACACACCCTCTGGAAGTGTGTCAGCAGACAGTGTCCTGCAGCTGTCTGCTATCTGCACACACACACTGATGTTTACAGATGGTTCACTGCATGTTGAGAACAGCTGCAGCTCTTTGACCTGTAGTTACAGATGTTTTTTGGCTCTAATATTTTTTTACTGTAATATTTATGCAATCTTCATTCCTGGAATAGTAGTAGGAGCACTGTCTCTCTTTTTCTTCTCTCACCTCTTTATTTGAATCCTTCCCACTATTCACTTACAGTAAAACACTATTGCATTAGTCAATTAATCATTCCAAATGTTGCACTTTAAAGTTAAATGCACCAAAATGAAGAGGCTAGGGGTCGGCAACCTTTTTGATATGATGCCATTTAAATAATTGGTTTAAACGGCAAAATAATAATGACGCCCGTCCGTTCTGTGGTTCTCCAGAACACACAGATGGCCAGTCCGCCCCTGTGTAGTATATTCTTTTCGATGAGAGATGAGCAGATCGCCACTGGGCTTTCAACTAAAGACACAGCCACGGAAAAACTGCGGCATTGTACAGCTCCTTATGTTTAGGCCTACTGCAATGCGTGAAGTGCCGGCGCGCTCCGGCAGTACTACACCCCTGATGGTTTCACCACGGAGGAAAGCAGCAGCAAGTCGACTGGAGTTAAAGAGAGCGGGGCCTAGAAGTTCTCCTTCTGCGCTGCGCTGCGTGCATGGCTTCCTTCTGCAGGGAACAGGGAGACGCGCTCTGGCGGCGGTCTCGTTCAGGATCCGAAAATACAATTTAAATATTTTGCACACTTATTCCTAGTGTGCCACTGGTTACGGTACCCTAGGGTTGCCGACCCCTGGGCTAGATTAATAGTGAAGCACTGGATGCTGTTAGCTCCAGGAGGGCTTGATTTGATATGCATCGGTGTATTCTATGAGTTAAGCATGCAATTTAAACACATTTCTTGTAAATATATACTTTGTTGAAGACGTGCAGGGCTGATACTTAAGATTGTTGGCCTATGTGCCGAGGCTTGGAGAGCTCCGGCCCAATGTAACCCCTGGTTGCAGCATTACCACTATGGGATGCTACTGTACGTATAGAATCACTTCTCTTATTCTCTGCTTTGTGATGATGTTCTGATGATTTCCTTATTTCAGTGGCGAATAGAGATAATACAAATCTGTTTACTAACTATGTTGTCTTTAATGTTGTAGTTAACTTTGAGGAACAGATTCTGCCTGGTATTATGTCTGTGCAGACTACTTCTGATTTAGATGGGTGCCACTCAGTTTGATATGTTGACCTGATAGAGCAGCTGCTCATGTCTCTGTCTGTGTTTCTGTGTGTCCCAGGTTCCAAAGCGTGTTGAGCTTCAGAGGCGCTCAGAAGCGTCCAAGGCAGTGGCTAACTAAAGGAGCAGTCAACAAACACACCAGGTTCTCTGAAGCGGGGGGGAACCACACACCGCCACAGAACAGAACCGCCCTCCACAAGGTACCTGAAGCTACAGGTCTCTGAGAACACATTCCTGTGTTTCAAGTGCATCATTACCAATGTAGGGGGTGCGCGGCGGCGGCGATTAATCGATTAATATTCGCCAGGGCTGTCCGATTTTCGATTTTGATCATGGTCAGTTTCTGGCATCCCTAGTCCAAAGTGGACTATGGCAAAGAAAAGCTTCAAAACTGTACTGATGAGAACATATTGTAAATCAAGGCAAATATTATTTAAACCAGCTCATGGTTTGAAATGGCAAACATTGAAAAGCAAAAGTATTATTAAAACCATGTACTAAATCATCACTTTGGTCCCATCATATACTCTGGGAAGAGAATATCGACTGTGCTTGAAAACTGGTATCACATCATCATGTGAGGTTGACTTTGTGACCTGGAGAACATTTCAGCTGCAACATTAGCTTGTTGATAAGCTTGGGATATGAGATAGTTTTGTAGCCATTCGTGGTGAAGGCATCTGTGCTATTGTATGCATTATTTTTGACCCAACATTTCTACAGGCATGGCAGAATATGGCACTATTTCCACACGAATATTCTAGCCATTGTCTATTTTTATACCACAAGTAGTGGATCGCCGGAGCTGTATTACATTAACATTAACATGCTTCTTGTAGTTGTAAGTGCACTGCCAGGCGGCCTGAAGCACCATCCTTAATGGAGCATATGTGGGCTGGACCTGTATTTAACAGGAAAGGAGTGAGCAGAGGGTGGAGTTGTCTATTATTGTTCTGTTTTCTGTGACAATCTTCCTCACCCTCTCAGACTTTCAGTTGCGCGCGCTACTAAAGAGACGTGTTACCATGGAAACAATGGTGCAGCTGTATTAAAGTCCGAGTGGAAACAGTCCTGAGTAAATCAGATTTAGTCAGAAATCGGGAGAAATGCGGGAGAAATATGACCCCGGGAGGAAACCGGGAGAGGGTCATGAAATCGGGAGTCTCCCGCGAAAATCGGGAGGGTTGACATGTATGGTTGTTACAGCGGTGCGGTATGCTAGTGGTAACACGTCAAACATGCTCCATCACATCCGAGTCAGTCTCAGTCCCCAGCGAGAGGGTTTTCTCGACGGCAGGTGACATAGTTACTGCCAACAGATCTGCCCTCACTACTGACAACGTAGACAAACTCATCTTTTTGAAGAAAAACTTAAATAGAGTAAAGCTTGAGTACCTTTAGTTAGGCATAATGGCCTCACACACTCACAAGTTAATTACACATGTTAGACATTGCTCCTAAAGGTACAGATTTTATTTTGTTTTATATTTATTATTGTATTTATTTTATATTTTGACATCAGGAGATGTTATACAGTTCTGTATTGCCTTTTATTGATTGTGATTGAAACACTTTCTTATTATTTATTTTAATATTTTCAAGACATTCTTTTTAGTTGTAGCTTATTGAACCTTTTTGTTTGCCATTACAAATAATATGGCCATCTGAGTGTGTGTGTTACTGTTTGTGGTTTGTTTTTAACTGTGTAGTACAGTTAATGATTCCAAACGTTAGAGTTCCTTATTTTCATACCAAAACTTGCACTACTGTTAAAAATAAATAACAGCAAAAAAAAATTATGCATTTGGGACTTTTTTTAGCTTTTCCTTGTTGTACCGAAACCGTACCGAACCGTGACCCCCAAACCGAGGTATGAACCGAACCGTGACTTCTGTGAACCGTTACACCCCTATGTAACTCCGTTACTTTTGTAACGCGTTACACCCAACACTGGTTACAACAGAGGATCACCCCACTAAAACGGTGTACTCACTAGTCTGCTGTTGCTGCACTGAAACAGGCACAACCTGATATCTTCTGTATAGGTGACAAAGTGTCTACCCTTTTTACCCCAAAAAATACAAATTAGATTTTTAGGACAAAATGTCGCTTCATTGAAATTGTATCAACAAATTCAAAGTTGGCTTTGTATGAAGAGCTGTCCAAAAATTATAGATGTGCTCGGAAATACGTTGAACAAATATTTATTTAATTATCTTTTGGTTACAACTTGCACAAAGTAATTTATCAGAATAATCACAGCTGGCGCCAGTGTGTGTGGCATGCCGTCCGTCTCTGCGAGCGTTGTGTGTGATTGTGCTGTTTTTGTCACTTTTTGCTCTAAATGCAACTCTCTACTAGTATACGATTGCCAAACACTTCTGGATCTTCGTTTTTCGCCATTAAATCCTGTGAATTCGGATCGTGGACATAAAACGCTCCCCCCGTTCTTATTGGGAGTACCAGCTTACCTGTGCCGCACCCCGGCTCCAACTCCCCGCCGTAAACGCCACCGCCGCCGCGGAAAACGCAGTGGTCGACTGGTGAGGATGAAGGAATTTTCAGCTTGTCCTATCTCAAGGACTGAATACCTCGCCGTGCCTCGCCTGTCTCTTCCTCGTCGCTATCTGGACCCTGTCGATGCCTGGTTGGTACCTGTCATCGGCCCGGACGAAGCTTTCCAGCCCGGCCGCGGGCCCTGCTCCCCTCGTCCCCGCAGGCGCGGGGTGAATCTGAATAACCTGCTGTCTATTTGTCGGGCTCCCTGGACCTCAAACACCGCGGACCCACTGGCTCCAGCCAGGTTTGGCCTCATAAACGCCAGATCTCTGACAAACAAGACTTTTGCCATTAAGGAGTTCTTCACTTCAAAAGGACTGGATTTCCTCTTCGTGACTGAGACATGGCTCGGTACTGGTGAGTCCAGCGCCTTTACCGAACTTTCACCTCCAGATTGCTGCTATTTTAACTCTCCACGGACTTCGGGCCGAGGCGGAGGAGTAGCTACAGTTTTCAGGAGTGATTTTAAATGTCAGCAACTATTGCTGTCATTCTCTCCTTGCAGCTTTGAACTGAGCGCGTTCGAGCTTGGCCGCTCTCACACAGTGCTGTGTGCAGTGGTCGATAGACCTCCCAAATACAATAAGGACTTCCTAAATGATTTCTCGGACTTTCTGGCTGAAATGATGCCGAAATATGACCGTGTCCTTATTGTTGGGGATTTTAATATTCATGTGTGTTGTCCTGAGAAACCTATGGCAAAGGAATTTTTAAACCTTGTTGACTCTTTTAGTCTTGTTCAGTGTGTGTCTGGCCCCACGCATGAACACGGACACACACTTGATATTGTTTTATGACATGGTTTGCCTGTTCTTAACTTGGAGATATGTGACGCTGTTTTCTCAGATCATATGCCTGTTTTATTTGATGTTACACTTGCCTGTACTACTGTCAAACCGCGTGCTGCTGCCCGGCTATCTCGTATCATTAACACTTCCACTGCTGGTCAGTTTTCGTCCGTGTTTAATCATGAAAACGGTGTTATCCATGAGCCTATGTCTAACACTACGGAGGAGCTTAGCTTATGGTTTCACTCCACATGTAAAGCTGCTATGGACACTGTGGCTCCATTTAAAAACAAGGCAACCCAAAACTAAATCCGAGCCTTGGCTAAATGCCACGACCCCGGTCAACAACTTCAAAATGCTGGCCCGCGATAGTGTCTATTGGATAAATTTTGGCCCTTGGACAAATGTAGTTGGTGATCCCTGTTCTAAAAGAATGATGTCAGAGAAATGTTTTCTTGTCACAAACCTTGTGTACTGCTTCAGACAATAGATTCAGCTCTTAATGCCCCTCAGACTGCCTGTGTGGAGACCTCCCCTGCAATATGTGAACATTTTCTTCAATTTTTTATTAATAAAGTCACTTCAACTAGGACTCAAATCACTGCTCCATCAAACAACACCTCTGTCTCTGCCCCCTGCTTTGCTGTTTTTGACCGTTTTGAGCCTATGACTCTGCCCTCTGTGCAGGAGATTGTCTCCAAAATAAAGCCCTCTGGTTCTCCAATCGACCCTGTCCCTCCTCATTTTATTAAAGAGGTATTCCCCACTGTAGGACCATTTGTTCTTGACGTTTTTAACAGCAGTCTGCTCACAGGGGTTGTTCCGTAAAATTGGAAACATGCAGTTGTACAACCACTTATTAAGAAACCTAGTCTGGATCCCACAGTTCTTGCAAACTTTAGGCCCATTTCCAAATTGCCTTTTATGTCCAAAATCCTAGAGAAGATTGTATACAGTCAACTTCTCACTTTTCTGGAAGAGCACAAGGTACTTGAGGTCTTCCAATCTGGTTTTAAAACCTTGCACAGCACGGAATCAGCTCTTTTAAGAGTTTTTAATGATATCCTTTTAGCAACAGACACAGGTGAATGCATTATCCTTTTACTCCTTGATCTAACAGCCGCTTTTGATACAGTGGACCATGAGATCCTGATAGCTCGTTTGGAGCAGTGGGTGGGCATTAGGGGCAAAGCCCTCGAATGGTTTAGGTCGTATCTGACTCTGAGTCCTCGTCTGCTCCTCTCCTTTGTGGGGTTCCACAGGGCTCAGTGTTAGGCCCCCTGTTATTCTCCCTGTATTTGCTCCCTCTTGGGTCCATTCTTAGGAAGCACGGTATCGCTTTCCATTGCTATGCAGATGATTGCCAAATATATGTGCCATTTAAAAATAACGACTCAAATTCAGTTAAACCACTGTTAAACTGCCTTGAAGACATTAAAGGTTCCATGTCATGCTTTTCCGGTTATTACCCGTCCCCTTGTGTGTTATGAAGGTTTTTCTGCATGTAAACGGTCTGCAGAGTCACAAACCCTCAAAGTACACCCTGTAGGGAGTAAAACTCTAACACAGTCTATGCTGCCCCAAAACGCCTCGTTGGAGATTTAAAGTTAAGTTAAAGCCTTTTATTGTCATTATACACATAGTATAACGAGATTCAGAGTGCAACTCTGTCCCGGTGTGCAAAAAATACAAACAAATACATAACACTAAAAAACACGGCAATAGGACAGACAACATACAATCATAAGGGGGAATAAATAGTTAAAAATATTGATATAAAAATAGTATATAAAGTGCATTAAAAGTAAGTGTATGTGTACATTTCTCATTTTCCATTGTTTACTTCCTGGGTACTGTGACGTGTGAATACCCAGAGGCCACACCCTCTGCCAGCCTTTCACGAAACAAAGCTTCCCAAACCTCTCAGCGATTCATGCCGGATATGTACAGCGTAGGGCACTGAAGCACGATGCTGTTCCTACTTTGTTTGGACCAGCGGGAGATTCGGGTACACAACCTGTAAGTATTCATTGTTGTTTGTGTATTTATGATGTTTAAAACAAACAAGGTATCTACCACGACTGTTTAAATGGGTAAACGTTTTTTGGGCTACTACATTGGGATCGCGGAGAAATGCTCTCCGCAGACCCATGCTCACAGCGTTATAAACCTTTTTCTTTTATTTATTTATTTTATTGATTATTGTAATGCACTATATATGGGGATAAGTGCATCCTCCCTTGCTCGCCTGCAGATGGTGCAAAATGCAGCAGCACGGCTCCTAACTGGCACACGCAAATACGAGCACATTTCCCCCATTTTATCTTCACTCCACTGGCTGCCCGTTCATTCGAGGATTACTTTTAAAGCCCTCAATGGCCTGGCCCCGCCCTACCTCTCTGAGCTGTTACACAGCTACACGCCCACTCGCACTCTCAGGTCAGCTGATCAGTTGCTCCTGAGGGTGCCAAAAACAAAGTCAAAGCGCAGAGGGGACCGTGCTTTCTCTGCTGCCGCCCCTAAACTGTGGAACGACCTGCCCTTGCTCATCAGACAGGCTCCCACACTGTCTGCTTTTAAATCCCGTCTTAAAACCCACCTCTTCTCCTTAGTATTCGGAAACAAGTAGATTGTTGCTTTTATTTGCTTTCAGTGGTCTATTGTTTTTATTATATGGCTGTTTTTTTTTTTTTAATTGTTACTTTTATTCTGGTTTGTTTTGTGTTTGTATCTTTTATTTTAAATGTATTTATTTTATGTTTTGTGAGCTGAGCTGTGTGATTTTATATTTTATATATCGCTCTGTAGTACAGCACTTTGGTCTGGAGGTTTTAAAGTGCTATATAAATAAAGTTGGATTGGATTGGACAGCTATTAAAAGTGGCGGTCAACTAAAATACACACACACACACACACATACACACACACACACACACACACACACACACAAGCCTATATCAGCAAAACTAGGGGCTGAATCTAATCAGCCCTAACTATAAGCTTTATCAAAAAGGAAGGTCTTAAGCGCACTCTTAAAAACGGATAGGCTGTCTGCCGCCCGAACACAAACTGGAAGCTGATTCCACAAATGTGGAGCTTGATAAGAAAAGGCTCTGGCTCCCATTGTACTTTTAGAGACTCTAGGAACAACCATTACATTACATTACAACCACATTAGAGAATTGAAATCACATCCTGCTTAAGTTGAAATGCAGAAGAAAAGGAAGGTTAAATATGGGTGATCAATATCAGTCCGAAATTAAATGTGGCTTCTGTTTTTATTATTTATCAATTTCAATGTTACATAGAAGACTAATTAAATGAAGACTGTTTTTTTCACAGGTGAAAAACTTCCTTGAAAATAACTGGAAAGAGACTCAGGTGACTCCATGTGACCGAGGCGAGACGGGAGGAGGGAGCACACGGGAAGCAAGAGCTGAGGGAGGAGACAAGGAGGCTGAGGAAGGAGATAAGGAAGCTGAGGAAGGAGATAAGGAGGCTGAAGAAGAAAAGGAAGAAGGAAGTTTAGATTTGATGTCCAGTTTGGATGCAGAGAAAACCCTCACCTGTGGGACTGTAGAGAGTGAGAGGGAGGAGGAGCAGCCCGACAAATCCTTAACATGTCTGGAAATCCCTGATCGTCTCATGGCTGATGCTCCTGAAGGCAACACTGGTGAGCGAAACATCAGATGAGTCCAATAGCATACGATTTAGGTTTTCTGGTGAAAAATGTTGTAGTCTTACAATGAACCTGTATGTATGAATGAGTGTTTAGAGTCTGCTGTGAGAAACAAGAAGAATAAGAAGAATAGGAAGAGACAGCGAGGCAGGAAGCAGCCGGTGCCGGCAGAGATGGCCGCCGAGCCGCAGCTGGCCAAATACTGGGCCCAGCGCTACAGACTGTTCTCTCGCTTCGACGAGGGCATCCGGCTGGACCGAGGTCAGTTCACTCTGCACTCACTGATTAGTCGATTGTAGTAAAACAGTAATGTAACTATATTCCCTCGCATAATAACATGTCATGTACAAAATGAAGTTTCATATGGTAACGGTAGGGGTGTAACGGTTCACAGAATTCACGGTTCGGTATGTACCTCGGTTTGGGGGTCACGGTTCGGTACGGGTTCGGTCTAACAAGAAAAAGCAAAACAAATCCCAAATGTATAATTCCAGGTTTGTTGTTATTTATTTTGAACACTAGTGCAAGTTTCAGTTAAAAAATAAGGAACTCTAACATTTTGAATAATTAACTTTATTACACAGTTAAAAACAAACCACAAACAGTACCACACACACTCAGATGGCCATATTATCTATAATGGGTCCTCTACTATTGCATAAGGCGCAGCATAGCCGTTGAAATATATATGCCAATAGCTTCCGTTATTTATTTTGGTCTCACGGCTTTCATGTCTATTGGCTTCTTCAAAACAGCGGGGATAAACTGTTGAACTGCTGTTGTCTTTTGCCGGGCTCCGGTGATTGGCAAATCTGGGTGATGCCTTCTGATAAGATTTAGCATGTTTGGCGTGTGTTACCAACGGCGACACACCGTCCTCGTCCGATCCACCACTCGCACTCCATCGTTATTGTAGTCCACAGGGAACCCGAAATGTTCCCACACAGCTGATTTAAAAGAAGCAGGTGGGTCTTCTAGCTCCTGTGTGTTATCTGAGTGCCACAGTGACGCGTCCTAAAACCCGGAAGTAAGTTAGCATTTTACCCACAACCGTCCTCTCCACCTTTGTTTTAGCCATTTTAAGTGCGAGTGCGATTTCACTTAATATAATGGCAATTTTATAATTCCAATGTCCTAAATCCTTTGCCATTACTTCACAGGAGGGCTGGAGAGTGATCCAGACGCAGACACAAACAGATGATTACCCGGTCCTTTGCTGCAGTTTAGAATGATGTTTTATTTAGCATTTTACATACCAAGGTTTAATTATGCTGTGTCAAAGGTTGTGGTATGAGCATCTGCCGGGCTGGTGGAATCGGTATAGAGTGCCACAGTGTCCTAAAACCCGAAAATAAACTCCTTCCGGTTCCTTCGACAAAAACCAATGGGATTTCTCCATAGGTTTTGGAAAATATCTGGAAATAAGGTCTGTGTTTCACACAAATTGAAGAGACGGATCACGTTTTGTTCTACGGCATTAAATCCATCAGCAGTGACCCCGCTGGTGATTTCTGAAGAGTTGACGTGTCTGAAAAACGATGGTTGTTAACAAGTGGCTGAATAGGACTACAGAAGTTGTCGGGGCCGTTTTACGTCATTACACCGAACACGTGTTCCGCTTGAAATCAAATACCTGCCTCCTGCAAACTGTTAAAACAAACGCTTCAACTTGTACAATTTTGAATCTGTAGTTTTGAATATGGATCTTAAGTTTGCGTGACGTTGAAGCAGCCATCCCTCCACGACCTGCACGCCTCCAGAACCCTGAAGCGGGCAGGGAAGATAGTGGCCGACCCCTCCCACCCTGGACACAAACTGTTCACCCCCCTCCCCTCTGGCAGGAGGCTGAACAGTTTCTTCCCCTCCGCTACCAGCCTCTTAAACAAGGCCCGGCCCCCCCACTGACACTTTACCTCAGCCACAACGTAGTCTCTATATGCATTACATTAATGCACACAATGTTCATACTGCATCCCATAATCCCCTCTGTTTCAGTCCTGTTTCAAAAGTGCTGATTCGGTGTCTGTAGCTTTAAATGCAAATGAGCTGCTGCTGGTCACGCCCCTCTGAGGAGTGATTGGTTTAAAAAAACACAATGATGCTCTAGGACAGGGGTGCCCAACCTTTATTGAACCGAGAGCTACTTTTAAAGTTGCCAGTCTGCCGAGATCTACCAGTCCAAATAGAGAGGCGTAGCCATTAGTGAGAGCCTACTACCAGGTGAATACACACTTCTACTTGTATACAACTGACCTTTGTACGATTAATACTTCATAAAATACTGCAGATCCTTTATCTTACCTCTTTCTAATCTACACACATACAAGTATTTAACTGAAGTTACACAATAATGTTGTTGATCCAGAGTTGGAGTTTATTCACACGTCACATACTACAGTGGGTAATGTTTTCAAGAAACATTGAACAGTGCTGCCACATATGACGGAGGAAAAAAAGAAAAGACTGAACCCTTTCTTTGCCATTCTATAAAAATAGTGTTGCTGCAAAAGTATAAATTAGGCTTACTAATAAGACAACTCAGATCTGAAGCTACACAGGAATCTGCTGCCAAAGTGCAATAAAAAAGACAGAATTAATAGAATCAAACCCTTTTTTTGTATAAAAAGAAATGCCTTTAAAATAGGATGCAAGCAACACTAGTTTCTTAACCTGAATTGATAATAGACTATAATCAATTTAAACAGAACAGATCTTAATGTTTGCATTCTTATACAATTTTGTACAATAATTATAATGAATAAGTTCAAACAAACTAAAACGTACAGCTGATTAATAACGGTATCTAACTTGAGTTTTTATTATATCAAAAACCTGTTGAAATTCTACTGTTATTTTTACTGTCCACCAAAAGCGCGTCAGCAGCCTCCAGGAATGCTTCTTTCACAACTTCGCCGTCGTTGAAAGACTTCATGTGTTTCGCAAGAACGTGACCGACTCGATAATATGCTATGGCAGCAGCCTTGCTCTTGTTGTTGGGCCTGGTGAAAATGGACTGCTGTGCGTTTAGCTGCCCTTTCAGGTCCCTCACCTTTTGGGAGCGTAGGGCAGAATTAGGCAATAGTATGAAGCTGCAGACTCGCAGACCGCAGTTTCAGACCCGCAGTTTCAGACCCGCAGTTTCAGGAGCCTTCTTCTCTTTTATAAAAGGCGGATCGCAAACAGCTTTTAGTTACACTGCCACCACCTAGCGAGTGTGTATCACCATGTCATTCCATCTCTAATAAACAAAATAACGAAAACTAAAATAATAAACCACAAAATAAATACTCGAATTAGGAGGGAATTCCGTCTCGTAGCGTTTGTGCACTGTTTTGAAATGCCGCTCCTAAATTACCCTTCTTCGATAAAGCCACGCTCGCATTGTAGAGTGCAAATTATATATTTTGGGCTTTTTTGCTTCTGCCATAACTGCGGTCTTGTGTGTGTGCGGACTGTCACTCCTGTTGACACGGACAACGTCAGCGAACTAGTTCACTGCCCACTGCCCACTAGCCACGCCCCGACACATGGGGTCACGCCGGCCAATCACAAAGCTTTGATGCGTTCAAGTGCATTATTCTGGCACAGGAAGATTATGTTATAGGACATTAACGAGAAAACAGAATATTGTTGTTCTATTTTTAGACACATCTCGCGATCGACTGGGAATCTCCCGGCGATCGACCGGTCGATCGCGATCGACTGGTTGGGCACCCCTGCTCTAGGAGGAGATTCAGGTGATAAGGTGTGGGGGGGGGGGGTTACCTTGGTTGGTTATTCGCTAATGGTTACACAAGCCAAAAAACATTGTGATCTGATCAGAAACTGTCAAAATCTCTCAACACAGAGGGGACACATATTTATGTATAAAGACATGAAAAGAGGATTGCAGAATAGGGACCTACACAGCGGATGCATTAGATCAGTGACATGTGGGGGTGTGTTTCAGAGGGCTGGTTCTCTGTGACCCCGGAGAGGATCGCCGAACACATCGCCCTCCGGGTGGAGCACAGCTTCCCTGACTCTCAGCTGATCATAGACGCCTTCTGTGGAGTGGGAGGAAACGCCATCCAGTTCGCCCTCGCTGGAAAGAGAGGTGGGTGTGTGTGTGTGTGTTTGGTGACAACTTTGTTTCATTATGGTCCTTTTTCTATTCTGCTGACCTCTACAAGTTGAAGTTCATTTTAATCAATCAAGTTCACCCCATGTGTCAGAGTTGTCCATATTTGTTTGAATTATTATCTGTATGTATATTTTTCTTACTGTTCTTCATATACATAACATATAACCTATAATAATCAGAATGACAATACAAAGTCACGATAGATTATGGAAGTACGTTCGACTGCTTTCATGTCACTTTCCTCTCCATCACCATACAAGTCTTGTGTGGGATGTAAACTTCATTTAAAGGTACAGTGGCTCATGGACAAATGCACTGATTCACAATTGATGTAGCTGAAATGTAAGAAATGTTCTCAAAGTACTACAAATAGTGCATTATCATGGTTGATAATGCCCAACAATAACCCAACACTAACAAGTTAGTCTCTATTATCTGATTTAATTCGATCAGAATATATCTGGAGTGTATATGTCAGCTGAACATTAATTGAAAGACAGTTAAAGATATGAGAAGTTGCAATATTATGTAAAGCTTCAGCTCTTAAAGATAAAGCAGCAAGGTCATTGTCAACGTGAGCTGCTCTTTTCTTATTATCCTTGCCTCAGCATTCTCCTTTAGCCCTAGTTCTTTTAACGATGTATTAAGAAATCAAGTTTAAAAGGTCATTCTGATACCATGTCAGCATTAATTGAGATTAAAATGCTCTCTAATGAGTTAACAGGGGGCTTGTATAAAGATAATAGAGCAGAACATTTAGTTAAACCGTTAAGATGGCCACCATGTTTGCAGCCTGTGCTGGACTGTCCAAAAGCATGATGAACATGTTCCATTGTCTATAAGCATCCTTCAGCCAGATCACAGACTCTGTATCTCTCCTCTTCCTGTCCTGGGTCTCGTCTCAGTCCTGGCCATCGATATCGACCCGGTGCGGCTGGACTTGGCGCGGCACAACGCTGTGGTTTACAACGTCGCCGACAGAATCGACTTTGTGCAGGGGGACTTCCTCGAGCTGGCGCCCCGTCTCCTTGGAGATGTGGTCTTCCTCTCACCACCGTGGGGGGGGCCGGACTACCTGACTGCAGAGGTGTTTGACATCAAGACCATGATGCAACCTGATGGATATCCTTTTAAAGCAGATGAATTACTATTCACCATCTTAACTTCACTGTGATGTTTCAATTGTATTGAGCAAAGTATATCATATAGGTCGTGTTTTTGACTTGATACGTTTTTATTTTATATGTGTAAAAGCGAGATTGCCGCCAAATATTCCCCTAACGTTGCTCCGCCCGTTTTTTTCACCTATGGTTCCAATGGAGACCAGTCTAGCAGGAGCAGCATTAGGAACAATCTATTATAATTTGGTCGATCGACCGTTAAAACACTGTGACAATTTGGTGGTGTTACAGAACCACGCAAAATAAAAAGCTGGTCTGAAATTGCTCATGAAAACGTATTTAAGAACTCTACTGGTTCTCTGTGTAGATGGCGTTGCTATGGGGAACAACAAAGGTTTGTAATAACTCTCACCAGAAGGGTAGAAAAAGGTCCAGTAATGACATTTATAAAAAGGGGAGAGTGGGGACACTTTATGCATTTCTCTCAGTTACTCAGAGACTTTTCAGACAAGACTCATACTTATACATTAAACTTACAAATGTGTGCCTAACAAACTGGCTAGCTACCCTCCTGTCATGTGGGTTGTTATAAAAGACACTCAACATATTGTCTAATCTAATGCGTGCACACACACACACACACACACACACACACACACACACACACACACAC
>CALSBZ010040948.1:85209-115674 GCA_943591055.1 Gobionotothen gibberifrons
TGTGTGTGTGTGTGTGTGTGTGTGTGTGTGTGTGTGTGTGTGTACAAACCTGTTTACATCCTCAATTTCTGAGGATGTCACCTTGTTGTTCAACCTGTCCCGGGGTTTTTTTTTCTGGCTCACTGCTGCCGATGTAATCTCACCTGCAGTGCTGGTTGACGACTGTTCTGGTGGGGGGCAAGCTGTCGGGAACCGAGAGAGGGCATCTGCATTTATGTTCTCCCTCCCAGCACGGTACTTGACCTCGAAGTTGAAGGATGCGAGCTGCGCGACCCAGCGCTGCTCCACTGCACCCAACCTTGCCGACTGTAAATGAGCAACAGGGTTATTGTCTGTGTATACAAGGAACTCCATTCCGGTCAGATAATCTTTGAATTTCTCTGTAATCGCCCATTTCAAAGCAAGGAGTTCCAATTTGAAGGAGCTATAATTAGCATCGTTACGCTCTGTTGGGTGCAAGCTCCGACTGGCATAAGCGATCACCCTCTCCTTACCTTCCTGGACTTGAGCCAATACCGCTCCCAACCATTGGTGACTGGCTTCTGTATAGACAACAAACGGCTGGGAGAAATCAGCATAGGCTAGAACTGGGGCTTCTGTTGGTGTTCTTTTCAAGTTGTCAAAGGCAGTTTGAGCCTCTGCTGACCAACTTATGTGACGGGATCCGCTAGTCATTTGGTATACCAACCAGGAGCGAGTTTAGTGGGCGTGCGACCTTATAAAACCCGGGGAAAAAACGCCTATAATAGCCGGCCAGCCCTAAAAAGGCCTTTAGTTATTTGGCTGTGGTGGGGACAGGCCAATCAACAACAGCAGATACTTTTTCAGGGTCTGGCATAATTCCTTCTTGGTTAACTATGCCCTAGGAATCTGACTTGTTGCTGAAAGAGTTTGCACTTGTCCTGATAGGCATTCAAACACCCTCTCCAGGTGTAAGAGGTGCGTAGCGAAGTCAGGGGAATAGACAATGATGTCATCTAAATAGACTAGTAAGGAGTCCGTGATTTGGCCACTGAGGCACTGCTGCATTAGGCGCTGGAACGTCGCTGGGGCATTACAGAGCCCAAAAGGCATCTGCTGAAACTCAAATAGACCCACAGGGGATGTGAAGGCAGTTTTCTCACGGTCCTTTGGGTCCATCTCTACTTGCCAGTAGCCGCTGGCGAGATCCAAGGTGGAGAACCACTTAGCCTGGGTCATGGAGGTGAGGGTCTCCTCGATTCTAGGAAGTGGAAAGGCATCCTTGTGAGTCACAGAGTTCAGCTTTCTGTAATCAACACAGAACCGCCACAGCCTTCAATGTAGCTCCATCAAACTGAGAACATAAGATCTTACCGGTTCATCTGGTTTCTACCGGCACCCATAAAACTGTGCTCTAACCATAGACACTGGGGCCCGCACTTGGTAAATGCTATCGAGTGCTGCAAAGATTTTAGTAATTGTATTACGTTCCTCTTCCGCATTGATTTGTCTCTTAGCTACTCCTGTCAATGCTCCCATTAAAACACCCACTTTTTGTTGTTCTGTCTGTCCGGCATACTGAACCAGCCCTTGTACTTGTTCTTTCCAGTCCCCATACTTCAGTTCTGAATCTGGGCCCCCAAACATTGGTACCCATGGTGCACCAGGGAAAACAGGCATCATCATCATTTTTTAAATACAATTACAAACCCCAGATAAAATACAATAAACCCAGGGATAAAAACACAAAATAAAAACCTTGGTTTTAACTCTGCTCAGGCACCTGATCCTGCTGACAAACGCCAGAAAAACAGTCTGTGGTGAGGTTTGAAAATATCTAAGACTAAAAGGGTAGAATTAAAATAGTTGCCGACAACGCCACCTAGGTTGAAAGGAGCCTAGGACTCCTATTTAAAAGGCTACACAGGTTCTTTAAAATCAGGGGTGAGCAGAGTTAAGAACCACAAACAATAACGTTGACAACAGTTTATTATGTTGAAAATTGAATAAAAATGCCCCAGCCCAAAGTCTCTCGAGAGGTCTTGCGTCTCGGTCTTGTCCCTCCAGGTAGCCCGAGGACGCGCTTCAAGATCCCCTGAGCAGATAAAAACAATATAATCAAACCACTGTGTGAGACACACTCAGTTAAAAAGCCACTCCACACAAACACTTCACTGCACACTTAAAAGCCTAGGGAGTGTGTCTCGATTGTCCAGGGTCCCGTGGTTGTTATACTAAAAGTTAGGGTACTTAGCTGAGAGAGGGGTGAATCGTAATTACACCCCTCTGTTGCTCCACGTCACTTCCCCTTACTAGAGCCGCTGGTGATAATCCTCCTCACTGTCCGCCTCTGCCTGTCACAGCCCGTCACAGCCAGTCCGCCTCGTCCTTACTGGATGTTTAGCTTATCTTGCTCCGTGGGCTCGTTGCTTCCTCTGTTTTCCTGTCTGCTCGTTGCCTCCTGCCTTTCTGTGTTGTTCATGCTGCGCTGTGCTACTTAAGTCCTGTGTTCCTCTTATGCCCCTTTCACACCAAGGCTTTTCTGGTTCGGAACCGGTTCTTCGGTTCAGCTCCCGCTCTGTTCACACCGCTCAGAGCCCGACTGGTGCTGCGTCATCGTTTGCGTCATGATGTAACGTTTGCGTGCCTGCTTCATAAAGCCAAAACGCGCGGAAACCCCTCACATCGACAACAATGACCGATTGTATTGAAGCGCTACTCGTTTTGGTTTTGCTCTGTCGAAACGAAAGGAAGAAATGGGACCACTTTACTACCAACTTTACAGTCGTTATATGCTACATTCAAAAGTTCTTTACAATCATCATCATCAACTTCAACGACGATTCCGTCGGAGAAAGAGGGTAAATATACGTCCTATTCGATGCCGTTGGAGCAGGGGTGGGCAAACTTTCTGGCTCGGGGGCCACTATGAGTTTTACAATTTGACAGACGGGCCGGGCCAGTAGCAGATCGGTAAAAAAATATTTAGCTGTCCACTCCTCATTATACAGTCGGCACTCAATGTTGACTTTTCTTTTCTTTGGTCCACTCATTGTTACAGATGCAGGTTCAAAGGTGAATTAGGTTCAAAGGTGAATTATATACCGTTTGTTTTTTCTTCCTAAATAACGGTAAGGTTTTTTTTTTTTCAAACGGTAACATACCTGTTACTGGTTTGTCCCTCCACGTCGACACCCCGGCGAGTGAGGATGGACCCTTCTCTCCCTCACACCAGAGGAGACGGAGGCTCAGAGGCTCGACTCTGCAGCTGCGGGTTCAAGATTTCGAGCACGGACTCACACCAGGTCTGCTCGTCCTGCCTTGGGCTGGAACATGCCCAGAAGGCTATCGACGCCCCCGGTTCGTGCGGACACTGTGCCCGCTTCACCACCAAGAGCCTCCGCCGACGGCTAGCGCGCCAAGCTAGGGACAAGACCCCTTCATGCCTGTTGATTTGCCGGCCGGCAATCGAGGCATGGTGGCGACCGCCGCGGGAGTTGAGCCCCGCGCTGAACGCTCACTCACACATCTCTGCTGCGTCTCGTACGTCAGGACGATTGGTTCACATCAATCGACCTGAAAGACGCGTATTTTCACATCCCAATATATTATCCACACAGGAAATATCTGAGGTTCGCTTTTCAGGGTGTCTGTTACGAGTACAGAGTGCTTCCCTTCGGTCTGTCTCTCAGCCCACGGGTGTTTGTACGATGTACGGAGGCAGCAATAGCCCCGTTAAGGCAACAGGGCATTCACCTGGCAACCTATTTAGACGACTGGCTCCTTCTTGCACAGTCGGAGCAGGAGGCTATTACGCAGACGAATATCACTGGTGCCCTTATGGGACTTGGCAGTGGTTTTAGATGGGCTCACTCGACCTCCATTTGAACCCCTGGAAGAAGCTGACATAAAACACCTGTCACTAAAGACAGTGTTGTTACTGGCTCTGGCATCTGCCAAGCGAGTCAGTGACATTCACGGGCTCTCTGTACATCCTTCATGCACTCAGTTTGCCCCAGGGCAAACGAGAGTGTTGCTGAAGCCCAACCCTGCCTTTGTGCCCAAGGTGGTTGGCTCATGCACCCCCATTGACCTTGAGGAATTTCCTTCACCGCTATGTTCCTCTGAAGAACAGCGGCCGAATTTGCTGTGCCCAATTCGTGCTCATTCTACTCGTGGACTGGCTACATCCTGGGCTTTGTTCAAGGGTGTTTACATCCAGGACATGTGTGCAGCAGCAAGCTGGTCTTCACCGCTCACTTTTGTCCGCTTTTACAGACTAGATGTCTCTGCTCCAAGTGTGGCCCGTGCAGTGCTGGGCCCCGTGTTGGGACAGGGTTCTACCTGTTAAGTACTGTTTTGTTTTGGTGATTTTCAAGATAAGCATGTCTAGCAATACGGGAGTCTCAATATCCCATAGTGAGACATCGGACGGAGTGTTATGAATGAGAACTATAGGTTACTTACGTAACCCCAGTTCTCAGAGTAACATGAAGTGAGATGTCTCACTATGGGATGCGCCTCAACGCGTATGCAAACAGAAGCATCAATCTCATTACGCCAATCCTGATTGGCTGGTGATCTTGACGTCTACGTCAGGGAATCCACCCACCCTTTAAGTAGCTTGCGCTACGTCGCAGCGTCATTCAAAATAAGCACCTCTTCTCGCTTCGCCTCAGCAAGAAGGGCCGTCTGGTGTTACTCTGAGAACTGGGGTTACGTAAGTAACCTATAGTTCTCATTCATAACACTCCGTTCGATGTCTCACTATGGGATATTGAAACTCCCGTATTGCTAGACATGCTTATCTCGAAAATCACCAAAACAACCAGAACAACCAGAACTTAACAGGTAGCCCAGCACCCAACACGGGGCCCAGCACTGCGCGGGCCACACTTGGAGCAGAGACATCTAGCCTGGAAAAGCGGACAAAAGTGAGCGGTGAGGACCAGCTCGCTGCTGCACAAATGTCTTGGATGGAAACACCCTTGAACAAAGCCCAGGATGTAGCCAGTCCACGAGTAGAATGAGCACGCAGGCCTGTTGGTGCCTGCAAACCCTGACTCGTATAAGCCAGAGCAAGTGCTTCCACAATCCAGTGGGAGAGCCGTTGCCTGGTAATGGGCTTGCCCTTATGAGGGTTAGCCCAGGATACAAAGAATTGGTCATTGCATCGAAACTCTTTTGACCTGTCCATATAGGTGCGTAAAGCACGGACTGGGCACAGCAAATTCGGCCGCTGTTCCTCAGAGGAACACAGCGGCGGAGGAAATGCCTCAAGGTCAATGGGGGTACATGAGCCAGCCACCTTAGGTACAAAGGCAGGGTTGGGCTTCAGCAACACTCTCGTTTGCCCCGGGGCAAACTGAGTGCATGAAGGATGTACAGAGAGCGCATGAATGTCACTGACTCACTTGGCAGATGCCAGAGCCAGTAACAACACTGTCTTCGGTGACAGGTGTTTCATGTCGGCTTCTTCCAGGGGTTCAAATGGAGGTCGAGTGAGCCCATCTAAAACCACTGCCAGGTCCCATAAGGGCACCAGTGACCTGGAAACAGGGAGGAGCCTGCGAGCCCCTTTCATAAAACGGCAGACCAAGGGATGTTGGCTAGCCGTCTTTCCCTCAAAGCCCACATGGCATGCAGCAATAGCAGCCAGGTACACTTTGATCGTAGAGAAAGCTCTGTGTTTGTCAATCAGGTCCTGTAGAAATGATAGAATCACCCCGACAGGACATTGAAAAGAGATGTGTCCCTTTTGAAGGCACCACTCCTCAAACACCCTCCACTTACAGTCTTGTACCTCATTCACACCAACGCAACTCCGGTTCAAGCTCCGTGTTAGAGCTTTTCAGGTTCAGAACCGGTTCTTCGGTTTAGCTCTAGCTCTTTTCACACAGCCCAGAGTCCACTGGTAATGCGTCATTGCGTCATCGTTTGCGTCATGACGTTACCATTTGCGTGCCTGCTTCATAAAGCCAAACCGCGCGGATGAAATCAGTTGCATTCATTTCCTATGGCTCTATCTACAGCTTTTGCAGAGTCATTTCTGTGGTGACTATATTCTTATAAACAAGTGTACTCGTGTCAATAAAGGTTTTTTTTAAACACAACTGCTTCCGAGATCGGTCTTATTTCTTAAGGTGGACTAAACCATGAGTGTGGAGTAACTTTGTATCTTTCATTTAAATGAACTGTAACCTTCACCCAAGTATGTAACAGCTGTTCTCAAATGAACACGTGAAGTAAAGTTTAATATTTATAGTTTTATAGATTTATAATTAGTTATAATGAGAGGTGATCAACGTGAATGCTCAGGTTCCACCTTAATACGCAGACACGTTGCTTCACCATGAGCAGAAACCTTTATATATACAGTCTATGGCAGAAACGCAGAAACACTGAAACTCTTGTTAAGTTTCTCCATCGTTGTGTACAAACTGGATAAAACGCGGACTTTCTGTTGTTGTTCAGGAGTAGATCCTGTCTCTGCCCCCGCCTCGACGTAAGCGTGACGTATGTGGTGCTTTTGCTCTGGCCGGACAATTTTTTGGTGCTCGAAAGGAACCGGATTCCGGAGCTAAGAGGCTGCTCAGCTGCGGTATGAAGAGGAAAACCCGGTGCTTTTCAAGCTGTAGCTCCGGGCCGGCCCTGAAACACCGTTGGTGTGAATGAGGTAATAGAGGGACCTGGTGGAGGAAGCTCTTGCACTCTGAATAGTGTTTATCACCTTCTGAGGAAGCCCCGCTGTATTCAGGTTATACCACTCACGGGCCAGGCCCATAGTGCCAAGCGCTCTGGGTGTGGATGAAAAATCATCCCCCCGTCTGAGACAGTATGTCCCTGCATGCAACGGCTGCCCGCACAGCAGCTGATATATCTCCGCCAGCCAGTACATTGCAGGCCAGTGTGGAGCTATTAGGATCAGTGTGTGGCGTTGTTCTCTCACTCTGGCCAGAGTTGGGGGTATCAGAGCCAGGGGTGGGAACGCGTACAGAAGGACCGGAGGCCAAACGTGCGCGAGCGCGTCCACGCCTAACGGTGCGTTTAAATCGCGCATTGAAAAGAACAGCTGACATTGAGCATTTTCTTTTGATGCGAACAGATCCACCGCGGCCCGGCCGTAACGCACCCACAGCTGACTCACAATTATTGGATGTAGAGTCCAGTCTGCATATAGTGGTGCACCTCTGGACAGCAGATCTGCCCCGAGGTATCACTCCTAGTACGTGCGTCGCTCTCAAAGAGAGGAGACGTCCGCAGCTCCATAAGATCAGTTTGCGTGCCAGCATGTGTAACTGGAGAGAACGCAAACCCCCTTGGCGGTTTATATACGATATTGTGGTCGTGTTGTCTGTCCTCACGAGGACATGATGTCCTCTGAGAAAAGGCAGAAAGCGTTTCAGGGTGAGGAACACCGCTAAAAGCTCCAGATAATTTATGTGTGACCGTTGGAGGTCTCTGCTCCAGAGACCCCTCACAGGTCGACCTTCGTATATACCCCCCCAGCCCGTCAGACATGCGTCTGTGGTGACCACTTTCCGCGATAGGACAGCTCCCATAGGTACGCCCCGCACTAGAAAAGTCGGGTGCAGTCAGTGGCGCAGTGCCATTACGCATTTCATAGTGACCATCACTCTCCGCGCGCCATGACGCGCGGGGTCCAGTCTGAGGGCAGCTACCCAGCGCTGAAATTCCCACATGTGTAAGCGTCCCAGTTGTACCACCAGGATGACTGACGCCATGAGCCCCAGTAACCGCAGACATGATCTGAAGAGAGCATATTTGCGTGGCTGGAAATGAGCGAGGCAAGCCTTAAATTCGGTAAAGGGCACCGAATTTAGGCGTAGGCCCAGGAAGAGTACAGTCTGGGCTGGGGACAACATGCTCTTTTCTGTGTTTATTACGAAACCCAGGTCGAGCAGGTGTTTTACGAGGACATTCGTCTGCATAATAGTCTCTTGCTCCGACTGTGCAAGAAGGAGCCAATCGTCCAAATAGGTTGCCAGGCAGATACCCTGTTGTCTCAACGGGGCTATCGCGGCTTCCGTACACCGTACAAACACTCGTGGGCTGAGAGACAGACCGAAGGGAAGTACTCTGTACTCGTAACAGACACCCTGAAAGGCAAACCTCAGATATTTCCTGTGTGGAAATGGGATGTGGAAATATGCGTCTTTCAGGTCGACTGATGTGAACCAATCGTTTTGGCGCACGAGACGCAGCAGAGATGTGTGAGTGAGCATTCAGAATTTGTATCTTTTGAGATACTTGTTCAGAGCCCTCAAATCTAGTATAGGCCGAATTCCGTTCCCTCCCCGTTTGGGAACGAGGAAATATTTGGAATAAAAGCCGCTCTGACTCTGTTCGGAGGGTATTATAGATATAGCCTTCTTTTCTAGTAGCGAGAGAATCTCTTGCTCCAGAATATGGGCAGACTCTTGCGAATGCAGAATGCCCGAAAAGTGAGGGGGGGTGACAGCGAATTGGAGTCTGTAACCCCGTGTTACTGTCTTGAAAACCCAAGCAGAATCTGTGAGCATCCTCCATTTTTCACTTCTCAAAGCGAGTGGAGATGTCACTTCCCTGTTGTCTGCTCTCTGTGTCTTTATTTGTTGTGTTATGGGGCCCTCTAGTGTCTGAACACGGTGGTACCCCAGGTTGACAACTTCGGTCGACACTGCGCATGCGCGTAGCGGTGATACCTTCACAGTCCCGTCCATCGTCCGCCTTCTGAGAGAGGCAGCAGCCGCTCACAGAGGGGGGGTAGACATCAGACTGTTTATTGTTATTATTGTTTTTATTTTGGCTTTAAGCCTGGAAACGACAGTGGAAAATAATTAGTTGTGAAACAACAATGATGACATGTGTTTGTGTGACTTGAACGGGCAGCGGAGCTTGCTGTCTTCCATTTCCCTCATGGCGCGAACTTGAGGATGACGTTCTGACATCACTCGAGGCGGCGGGAAGATGGGGGCATGGTTGCACCCCGGAAACACATGAGCATTTAACACTGGAACGTGTTCTGGAGCTGGAGAACAGGGAACTTCCAGCTCTTTTATCGAGGAGAGGAGAGGAGGGTGTCAGGCAGCTCTTTTCTTCTTCCTCGCCTGATGGCTGAAAGTCTGGGCCGGCTGTGCCTGAGCGGCTGCTGCCAGAACCGGCATCAACCGGAGACTTTCTTGGCCAGCTCGTCCTCGCCTCGTGTCTGGGCTGGAGACCCGGGGCAGGCTGTGGCCTCTGCTGTTTCGGGATCTTGAAACGGGCAGGACGTGAGGCTGCCTGAGCGAAGGACTGCCGCGGGCCGTTGAAGGCGGCGGCTGGACCCTTCGGGGAAGACAAAGCCGGAGAGCCTCATCCTCCTTCTTTTTGGATTCACACCGCTGTTGCATCGAAGCCAGAGCGGTGCCAAATATGCCCTCGGGAACAATAGGCATGTCCAAGACGTCCTCTTTTTCCCGGTCTGGGAGGTTCGTCAGGTTAAGCCACCTGGCTCTCTCCTGTACCACCATTATCCCCAGCGTTTTGCCCGTGGCGTGGACTGCACAGCGCTGCACACGGAGGCAAATGTCCGTGATCGCTGTGATTTCATCCCACACGGCAGGCTCAGGTTTGTTCGTCATGTCCTCTCAGAGCTCCGCCTGGTAGGCGGTCAGCAGCGAGGAGGCATTGAGCGCCCTGGCGGACAAAGCTGCGGCTTTATAGGCTCGTTCGGTCATTGCTGACTGGAAACGGTCAGCCTTTGCCGGCAGCGTGGGGTTCCTGCTCGGTGCCGAAGCCAGCCGCGGTTGGAGGTGGGCTGCCACCAGCGGCTACATGGGCGGCATGCGGAGCAGGCCGAGCTTCTCCATGCCCTCAAAGTCCAAAGAGGAGGCACCCTGGATTGGGGCCTTGTTGCTGAAAGGGCGGTCTCTCCACGAGACCGACACCTCGTCCAGCATCTCTGGAAAGACTGGGAGAAGCTGCCTCTTCATCCTCGCTGCTTGGGGCAAGTTCTTCCCCTCATAGCGAGATCTGGAGGTCTCCTTGGCCACTTCAGGCCAGGGGATGTCCAGCCTGGACGCAGCGCGTTGGCACACGGCCTGCAAGTCCATACTGAGGGAGGGCGAAGCTGGTGTGCTTTCGCCCGGGGGAGCGGACATCGCCTCCAGCTTGGCAGCCTGAGCAGATGAAACGAAGATGTTATCTCCGTGCTCATCTGAGTCGGATAAGAGGAACTCAGAGGCATCCTCTTCATCCTCCTCCATATAATCCAGCTCTAGGACATCCTCCGCTGGTGGAACCACGGTGAGGTCCAGCTGGGAGCCCCAGCTTGACACAGCGCGGGGCTCCGCTCTCGCGGCTCTCGCGGCTCTCGCCGCCGCCGGGCCCCAGCCTGACACGGCGCAGGGCTCCGATCACGCGGCTACCGCCGTTGCTGAGCCCCAGCCTGGTACAGCGTGGGGCTCAACCTCCGCTACGGACGCCACCATGTCTCGATTGCCGGCCGGCGAATCAACAGACATGAAGGGGTCCTGTCCCGACAGGCTAGCTTGGCGCGCTAGCCGTCGGCGGAGGCTCTTGGTGGTGAAGCGGGCACAATGTCCGCACAAACTGGGGGCATCGATAGCCTCCTGGGAGAAGAGGTGCTTATTTTGAATGACGCTGCGATGTAGTGCAAGCTACTTAAAGGGTGGGTGGATTCCCTGATGTAGTCGTCAAGATCACCAGCCAATCAGGATTGGCGTAATGAGATTGATGCTTCTGATGCATACACGTTGAGGCGCATCCCATAGTGAGACATCTCACTTCATGTTACTCTGAGAACTGGGGTTATGTTAGTAACCTATAGTTTTTAAAAACGAAGCCAGATTAAATCCAGAGTGCCGTGGTGCCATCCATCCATCCATCCATCCATCTTCTCCCGCTTATCCGTGGTCGGGTCGCGGAGGTAGCAGTTCCAGCAGAGAGCCCCAAACTTTCTTTTCCCTGGCCACATCAACCAGCTCTGACTGGGGGATCCCAAGGCGCTCCCAGGCCAGCGAAGAGATATAATCCCTCCACCTGGTCCTAGGTCTACCCCTTGGTCTCTTCCCAGCTGGACGTGCCTGGAACACCAAAAAGATTATTAATTTAACCCTTTTAGAAGGGAAGATATGGCCATTTGTTCTGGGAATGTCATTTTCGTGCCTGAAACCTGAAAAACAGGCTCAGGGCTTAACAGGTTAAGAATGGTAGGTTTAAGAATCCCAACACATTTAAGAATGGTAGGTTTAAAAATCCCAACACATTTAAGAATGGTAGGTTTAAGGATCCCAACACATGTAATAATGGTAGGTTTAAGGATCCCAAAACATTTAAGAATTGTAGGTGTAAAGGCAACCGAACAACAAAAGTTTGCCAGTGAGGGATATGGTGTGAAGCTTTTCCAGACGCGTGGTGTTGACGGCAAATCAGGTCTTCTCTTTGAGTGCATTAAAGATGTTTATTTGGATTGCAGGATGATGACAGCAAAACAAGAGCCGGGTGTTTAACTGATAATTAAACAACTAACTGTGATAAAGAAACAAACCGAAATTAACTCAAAACAAACAGAAAATAAGCGAAAACACGCACGATTGACAAACTGTGTGGCTTCCCTCTGGTGATTCCCAATCCCTAATGCTGTGCACCTGTGTCCTCCCTAAATAGTAGGCTGTACCCTGAAATTGGCTGAGTCCCCACCTATGCCCAGGTCAATTCAGTAGTATCACAGCACCTTCATATACAAATATTAAAATACATCAAATTGGCTGCAACACCGGCTCCTAATTGTTACTGTATAATAACATAACAATTCAACAACATACAAAACATTGCAGCCAAATAGAATAGTCCATATCAGTATTCTCAATCCATAACGTTCATTGTTCATGTAGATAATCCAATAGGGTTGGTAACCCCAATAATAGAAGTTGGGTTTCAGTCTTTATTCAGCTTCCAATAGAAGACAGATCTTCGTGATTGGTCGCTCCAGGATGTTGTATTTCGTCCGGACTTTAACCGACCGCACAAGTCCTTGTCTGTCGGGAAAGGTCTACAGTACAGGGCAACGAAGCTGGTTCCAGAATTAAGGACCTACCATATCAAGAACGATTGCAAAGTCTTAAAATCCCGAGTATGTATTATAGAAGGGCGAGGGGAGATATGATCGAAGTTTTCAAATATCTCCACAACATCTACAAAACATCATGCCCACTACAACAGGATTATAACACCAGGACTCGTGGACACTGCCTCAAGTTGAAGAAACAGTACTCAAGACTGGCTATCCGCCGCAACTTTTTCAGCCTGCGTGTGGTTGACTTGTGGAATGATCTGCCAGAAAGCGTTGTCACATCCAAGACGGTAAACTGTCTCAAATCCCGCCTCGACCATTACTGGTCAAACATCACCTTCACTTTGGACTATGTGACTGTTGCCAGCATCCATAGTAAATAAAGAATCAGTGATCTTATTTATTTATGAGCGACTAAAAGGCCTTAGGCCTATTACAGCCGTATCCTATTGATTGATTGATTAATTGATTGAGTACCTTGCCCAACAGCCAGGACCCGCGAGGGGCACGAGAGTCCGCTACGATGACAATGTCTCCTGTGACAAAGTTCCTCTTGTCCTTTGGCCACCGTTGTCTCTCTTGCAACAGTGGTACATACTCCTGAATCCATCTATGCCAAAAGAGATTGGCAAGGAATTGAATTGGCCTCCATCGTCGTTTGGAGTAGGAGTCATTTTTGTCAAAAAGCCCGGGTGGTAGAGAAGGTTTTGCCTTTTAACAAGAGAATGTGATTTGGAGTCAGGGGTTCGAGATCATTTGGATCCTCTGAGGTTTTTGTAATGGGACGGTCATTCAATATGGCTTCCACTTCGCACAGGAGTGTTTCTAGTCCTTCATCATCCAAATGTTGCTGATGAAGAATAGAGTTCAGCACTTTCCTGACCATGCGAATGACTCTTTCCCATACTCCTCCATGATGGGATGCGGCTGGAGTGTTGAAACTCCATTTCACTCCAGAATGAAGCAGTGAGTTTTGAATTTTCTGATGGTTCAAATGAGATAGAGCTTCTCTCAGCTCACGTTCTGCTCCAACAAAGTTGGTTCCGTTGTCTGATTTGATGTGTGATACTTGGCCTCGCCTGGAAATGAATCTGCGTATTGCATTGATGCAAGAACTGGTGTCCAATGAATAGGCCATTTCCAGATGGACTGCCCGACTGGCCATGCAGGTGAAGATAACTCCATAGCGTTTGATGAGGCTGCGGCCTCTCTTCACTTCAAACGGCCCAAAATAGTCAATGCCCACATTTGTGAATGGTGGAAGATCAGATTGCAGTCTTTCTTTTGGCAAATCTGCCATCTTTTGTTCACCCAGCTTTCCCCTATATCGTCTGCAGACAACACAGGAAGAGAGGATCTTTCTAGCAGCAGCATTTGCTCTGGTGATCCAGTATTGTCGACGAAGTCTGGAAAGTAGGTGATTTCTTCCACAGTGTCCTAACTGTTCATGAATGTGGCATAAGATTAGAGTGGCGATGTGTTGGTCCTTAGCAAGAATGACTGGATGTTTTGTGTCTTCAGGCATTGCTCCTTTGTTAAGCCTACCTCCCACTCTCAAGATTCCTTGTTTCAGCACCGGATCAAGTTTATAAATGTGACTGCTTTTCTTCACTGCAGATGTTCCCTTTTTCAAAGCAGTGATTTCATCACTAAACTTGTCCATTTGGCAGTACTGAATGGTGACACTTTCTGCCGCGTCAATATCTTCAGGAAATAAGACGTGACCACCCATTGTGGCTCTGAATCTTTTCATGTCCTCTTCCTCTTTGTTCTTTTGTTGAGTTGGGTCAAGTCCACTGCTGGACAGAGAAGCTTGTATTTCTTTTCTCTTTTGACTCAACAACTGCAACGTCTTTCTCAGCTGGAGAAACCACGCAACTGAGATCTTAAGCCTTTTCCAAGAGGAGAAGTGGGTTATCAGTTGATTTACTGCATTCTGTGGGTCTTCATCAGAGATGTTATTTGTTGCATTTGGTGCATCATTAATGATGACAGTATTAACTGAAACTTCTCCTCTAGCCTCTGGGTCATCACTGCTGATGGAAGTTGAATCCAAGATGTTAAGAGGCCATTCCTCTTCACTCTTGGAAAGAAACTCTGGGCCATGGATCCATCTGCTGCAAGTGAGAAGGTGTTCAACTTTCACCCCACGAGAGGCCTCATCAGCTGGGTTCCGTTTTGTGTCAACGTACCTCCATTGTGAGGTGTCTGTGGCTTCTCTTATAGCAGAGACCCTATTGGCAACAAAGGTGTGAAAGCGCTTTGTTTCGTTCCTGATGTACTTTAACACTGTTGTGCTGTCTGTCCAGAAGATTGAGTTTTCCAGCTCTAGTTGCAACTCTGCTTTCAGGAGTCTGTCAACTCTCGCTGCCAGCACAGCAGCTGTTAGTTCCATCCTTGGGATTGTCACATTCTTTAGAGGAGCAACTCGTGCCTTTCCTAGAATGAAAGTTACATGGATCTTCTCATCATCACTCTGCAGCCTCAAGTATGAAACTGTGCCATAGCCGTTCTCGCTGGCGTCAGAGAAATGATGTAGTTGGGCACTTGTGAGCTGTCCAAATCCTTTGGGTTTAAAACATCTCGGCACACTGAAAGTGCTGAGTCTTCTTAGATCTTCTAGCCACCCCACCCACTGCAACTGGTAGTTTTGAGGAATGTGCTCATCCCAACTGTAGCTCATCTTACAGAGGTTTTGCAGCATTATCTTGACAGGTAAGGTGAAGGGTGCTAAAAATCCAATGGGGTCGTAGACCGAGCTCACCACCGACAGGATACCTCTTCTTGTGAATGGTCTTTCTTGGACTGCCATCTTGAACCTAAAAGGTGTCAGTTTCTGCGCACCACTGCAGTCCCAAGGTTCTTTCGACAGGAAGGCTGTCTCTGTCGAAATCCAGTTCTTTCACTTCCTTGGATCTTTTCTCCACATCAATGGCTTCCAACACTGACCTGCTGTTGCTGATCCATTTCAGCAGTTGGAATCCTCCCAACTGGCATAGAGCGGTCAGGTCTGTAACCAAAGACATGGCTTCTGCCTCTGAAGACAAGGATTTCAAGCAATCGTCCACATAAAAGTTCTGCTTAAAGTTGCAATCCGCCAAAAAACCGAGAGAAGAAGAAGAAGAAAAACTTCCGCTTCCGCTGTATGCGTCTGTTTACCTTCTGACCTCAGGTATGGAGTTGACTGAAGTTGTGGTTTTGGTGCTCGTGCTATACAGCTTCGTAACCGAGTTATTTAAGCCAATAAGTCAGCCACAAATACGGATCGTCGACCAGTCAAATGCAATAGCAATGCTGATTCGGAGACGAAGGCGGTTAATAAGCCTTAACAAAAGGATTGGACGACGAAAAACGCGTGCTATGGACATGTTCCGCCGTAGGAAAGCTGAGGATGAAGAGCAATATCACGCACAAAGAACAGCAATGGTAAGTTCAGTAACTCACATTAATACTATCTATGTAATAAATAAAGAGAAATAAGCTATGAAGAAACAGAAAAATAACGGTAATAATAATGAAAGAAGTGAAATTAAATGGGAAATGAATGAATAGGTGAATTAGTCATAAAAGGAAGAGATGTGTGTGTGTATATGTACATATGTGTGCATATATATATAAGTATTTATTTGACTATTTATCTACCTAAACAATGACGTATACCTACTGTATATTATGAAGCAAATCATGTATAACACCATATGCGTGTTTTTGTTTTTTGAAAAAGTTTAATAAAATCTAAATGTTAAAAAAAGTGGTGGAGTTATGTAGAGCTAATTTGTGTCTTTGTATGTGTTCCAGATATGCGAATACTACGGAGCGCGTCGTGTCCCGCGCTCTCTCTGGGTGAACAATAGAACATCGGCCTGGGAGACGGTGGTGCCAAAGTACACCAATGTGGAGTGGATCAAAGATTTCCGAATGTCCAAAGGCTCTTTTGAATTCCTCTGTACTCGCCTGGGAGCAACGTTGGGGAGACGCAACACCAACTACCGGGAGTGTGTAACCGTGCCTAAAAAAATCGCCATAGCACTGTGGAAACTTGCGACCAACTCTGAGTACAGGACCATCTCTCATTTGTTTGGAGTCGGCAGATCTACGGTGTGTTGCTGTGTGCAGGAGTTCTGCTCCTCTGTTGTGACGCTACTCCTTCCTGAGTTCATACCATGGCCGACGGCTGAGAAGTTAGAGGAGATGGCGTTAGTTTTTGAGGGAAGATGGGGTGTGCCACAGTGTGTAGGTGCAGTAGATGGATCACACATCCCTATTCTGAGACCACAGGAATACCACAACGAGTATTTCAACCGCAAAGGCTGGCACTCAGTCGTCCTGCAAGGTGTTGTGGATGGTAAGGGCCTCTTTTGGAGTGTTTTTGTTGGCTTACCAGGGAGCATGCATGATAGCAGAGTGTTCAGCATGTCATCACTGGGTAGTTTTGTGGATAGAGGTGGTCTACATCCTCATGTAACAAGGAATATTGGTGGACATGATGTGGGTTACTATATCCTTGGTGACTCAGCCTACACCCTGCAAAGATGGCTGATGAAACGTTGGGTTACGTATTGTAAATGTACGCACTGTCGTCCAAACCCAACATTCCACCCTACTGTCCCTGACCGGCCTTCCTGGTCAGCAGCTGCTGCCCCACATTCTCCTTTAACCCGGTCGTGACCGTGGAGAAGTCTGGGCTGCGGCTGACAGAGCACACCCTGCCGCGCTTGCCTCGCAGAAGGTGTGCTCAAAAAACAGTGATGGGGGCCCCACCCCCCCCCGCCCTTAGGCGGACGGGGGGAACCCCCAGCCCTGTATGGGCTCACTGTGCACACGTCCTCCCGAGTCCCCAAGGATCGTAGGGAGAGTGCCAGTGCCCCTGCCCCACACTCAGACACTGACCCCGTGCAGAGTGTGTGTGGACCAAAGTGTGGAGGGCTACCCCCCTCCTGCCCCCCGGCAGGAGGAGAGCAGCCCTCCAGCCCTGTAAGGGCCCAGCGCGCCCCTCGCCCATCCCGGGACCCCCAGAGGGCCCGAGAACAGCGAAGGCGCATTACGTCCGGGGAAGGGGTCAGATGCCAACTGACCCACAGCCCCCCCCTCCCCTACCAGTCCTGTGTTGCCCCCGCAAGCACAGACGAGGAGAAAGAGCCCGACATGTCCAAGAGATAAAACCTTATGAAGGGGCCTGGCGTCGACCAAGACGCCGCTGTGCATATATCCTCCACACTCACACCGCTGAATAAGGCTGTTGATGTAGCCACAGCCCGTGTGGAGTGCGCACGAACCCCTGTGGGGCAGGCTCTCCCTGCCTGCCCATAGGCCTGTGCAATGCACTCGCAGAGCCAGCCTGCCAGGCGTTTCTTGGACAAAGCTTTCCCGATCACCCCGCCCCCGAAACACACGAACAGCTGTTCGGTGCATCTAAGGGCAGCCGTGCGCTCCACATAACAAGCTAGCGCACGCACCGGGCAAAGGAGGTGCAATTTAGCTTCCCTGTCCCCCCCATGGGGAGGGAGGCTAAAACCCCCTAGCTGAATAGCCCTTGACCTGAACGCACTCCTTAGGCTCTTGGGCACAAAGGAGGGGTTCGGTCTGAGTGTCGCGCCGCTCCGGTCACCCCGAATCAGTAAACAGCTCGGGTGCACCGACAGAGCAGTTAACTCGGACACCCTTTTGGCTGACGTTAAGGCAAGAAGCAAAGCTGTTTTCCACGACAATGCTTTCAGAGAGGAGAGCTCCAGAGGCTCAAACGGCCCCGAGGCCAGAGCCTCGAGCACTAGGGGCAGGTCCCACTGCGGGGCGGAGGCATGCACTACTGGGCGCAGCCTCCTGACCCCCTGCAAAAACCGCGACATCAGTGGTTGACTAAAGGCTGACCTGCCGCCAAATCCCTCATGACAGGACGAGATGGCTGCCGCATACACCTTCACTGTTGAATGCGCCAGCCCTCTGTCCACCAGTAACTGTAAGAAGGAAAAAATAGAGCCTAACTCACATGACAGGGGCTCTATTCTCTGCTCCTCACACCATCGCTGGAATCCCTGCCACTTTGGCCTGTAACAGGCTGTGGTGGATCCAGCTCTAGCTGCCTGGATAGACTGAATAACACTGTCAGACAATCCACCCCGTCTCAGCCTGTCCCTCTCAGGAGCCAAACCTGGAGAGGCTGGCCGAGTGAGGGTAATGCCCCGATTGCACCTGCCTCTTGGGACATCGCCCCCCAGAACTGGGGGACCGCCCAGGGCTGGCCCACCTTCATCTGTGTCATCTCTGAGTACCACGTCGCCCCGACGCGGTCCGGAGCCACTAGAATGACTGACAGACGTTCTCGCCTCACTCTCCCCAGGAGAGGGAGAATGAGACGCAGCGGTGGAAAGGCGTAGAGCAGCTTCTTTGGCCATGGCTCGTGTGCAAACGCGTCCACCCCCAAGGGCGGGTCGTCGCTCAGGGCCATGGAGAACCACAGGGCACAGTGATTGTTGCGCCGGCTGGCTTACAGATCCACTTCCGCTCTCCCGAACTGGGCCCAGATCTGCTTCACCACCTCCGGGTGAAGCATCCATTCGCCTGGCCTGTTCTCCAGTCCCGGGATATGGAGGGCTCTCGGAGATAAAACCACCTCTGAAGCCCATAACCACAGCCTCTCCGCTGTGGCCAACAAGGCGGCGGAGCAGACTCCGCCCTGCCTGTTGATATAAGCCACTGTGGTGCTGTTGTCGCTCCTGACCATTACATGTCTCCCTTGAATTAGGGACATGAAAGGCTGGAGGACTAACACTACCGCCCGTAGCTCTAGGAGGTTGCTGTGTCGAGACTCTGTTAGAGCCCAGCGCCCACCTATAGCCCTCTTCAGGCAGGTCCCTCCCCATCCTGTTCTGGATGCGTCCATGAACATTGTGATGTAGGAGGTCATCCGTCCCAGTGGAGACCCCCTCCGGAGGTGATCCGGGGACCCCCAAAAACTGGAGGTTGCCCTCCACTGAGGGGGGGGATGGTCACCAGCCGCTGTTTGTGCTCTTGGGATCCAAACGCCGGCTGGAGAACCACCTCTGCAGGCGACGCATATGCAGCAACCAAAATGTGGCCACATTGTGAGCAGCCGCCATGAGACTCAAAGTCTGCCTGACAGTTAAAGCTGTCACTGACGCCCCCTGTCGCAGCCTGTGGACCGCCCGGAGAAGGGACGCACTTCTGCTCTCTGACAGGGTGGCACGTAGCGCGCCTGCATCGAGCACCACACCCAAATACAACGCCCGTTGGTGAGGTATGGGGGCGCTCTTTTTCCAATTGATCGCGAAGCCCAATTTGGTCAGGTGTGTGATCAATTGTGCTGTGCAAAACATTGCCTGTTCCCGTGACCCAGCCATGACTATGAGGTCATCTATGTAAAAGAAAACTCTCATGCCTTGTGCGCGCAGCGGTTGAAGCGCTGTGGCCACACAACTGCTGAATGTGCGTGGGGATAGGGAATAGCCGAACGGCAGCCTGTTGTATTCGTAGGCTATCCCCTGGAAGGCAAAGCGCAGATATTTTCTGTGTTCCTGAACAATCTCCACATGAAAATATGCGTCTTTCAGGTCGATGGTGGTGAACCAATCGCCCGGTTGCACAAGCCCCAGTAACTGTTTCATAGTTAACATGCGAAATTTCCTGCGGGAAATATAGAGATTCAGGCCGCGGAGATCTAGAATGGGTCTGAATTCCCCTGTTTTCCTGGGAACCAGGAAATACATGGAATAATGACCCTCTTCCCTGCGCTGGGGGTGCACAACAGACACAGCCTGTTTCTGCACCAGCGCCTGAATCTCTGCTGAGAGGAAACCCGTCCTCACTTGCGAGGATAGGTTCCCCTCCCGTATGCCCATAAAAGGAGGTGGGACGCTGCAAAACTGGAGTGAATAACCCTGTCTCAGCGTCCTGTCCATCCACTTTGATAGTACACAACTGAGTTTCCATTCCCCATAACACTGTGTTAACGGGCATGCCCTCAGCTGTGGGGCCGCAGCGATAAAACTGCGATACTCCCTGGCGACCCGTCCCGCCACAAAACTCCCCGTGAAGGGAAGGTTTGCCCATGGAGGGTCGACACAGAAAGGGCCGACTGTTTACTGAGGACCCTGAACGCACCTCCGCCCGCTCATGACTGAGCGCGCGCTCCTTCATAATGCTGCTCTCCTTACGGTGAACAGCATTAATCGGAGTCTTTACAGGAGTAGTGTGTTTTACTGAGGTCCCTGAACGCACCGCCACGCTCTCATCTGTGGAAGCCGTAATACTGTAAAGACTACGACCAATTATTTTAGCCGGGCCGGCTAAAATAACTGGTTGGCCGACCTGTCTGTCAACCGTCCATCTCGTGCACGCACACTCGTGCAGTCATTGCGCGAGCCGTCATTGGGCGTGTTTTCCGTCTCCGGCATAGACTGTATATATGCAGTTGTTGCTCATTAGCCAGCAGCGCCCGTGGACACTTTCACAATGGCAGAGTTTGCTTCAACATCGTCTACCGGTCACAAAAGAAAAACTGGAATGGAGCAAATTATGAAGAAAAAGAAAGTAAAGGAAACTAGGAGAAGTCAAACCAGAGTCAATATCGGAGTTGCTTTTCAACGATGGCGACTACTTCTGGAGCACACCGAGCTGAAATCTGATGCCATGCTCGCTCTTTTTCTCTTGGACAGGTAATTATCTGTTTTGTATGGTTTACAATTTCCCTGAACTATATAGCCAACCTAAGTTTTAGCAGCTCATTTGTAAAACACTTTAAATTGCCAACGAGTATGAATTGTGATATTCTTAAATACACTTAGCTTGCCTTGATTAGCTTGATTATGCAATCGCATAATTTACCACATAATCAGCAAAAGGGCACATATTTATTAAAAGTGTATTAAAAGAAATTTCACCGCATAATATCACATAAAAACCCTGCATGTTTAATCGCATAATCAAGGATTTTTGGCCGCGTTTTTCTGGAGGGTCTAGTTTGTTTGTTATACGTAAAAATGTAAGTGAACATGTAAGTAGCAGCCAGTTGTGTGTGAATGTATATGACGAAATGCGCGTCTTTATCAGTTTTGAACAGGACGTGTGGTAATGTATGTTTTCTGTGCCTTTCTGTAGTTACGAGAAAGATGTATCAAGTTCCACACCAATGAAACCTGGAATGCCGAGACCCCCACCCCCCGCCATCTCCAACATTTTGTCAGAGGAACTTTCTGACCGGTAAGTTTACAATTATGCGTATTCTAAGGGAACATCTGTTTTCATTGATGGGCAATATGTAAATATTTGCATTTTTTTTGTGTCTAGTCCTATGTTGTGTCCTTTTAGAGAACGAAGAACCATTCTATGTCCAGTAAACAGATTCAAAAGCAATTCTGTAATTATTTTCAATTTTACCTTTTTGCAGAGATGAACGGTTCTCCGTAGAAAGTATAGAGGAGGAGACTGCTCTTCGCAAATTGGATGCAAGGTATGGTAATTGCAGTGAGAGATGGTGTTAAAAATATTTCCCAGGCACACATTTTAAATAAAGTCTTGGTCCCTGCTTTACTTTAGTGAGCTGTGGTCATGTGACATCCTGTCCATTGTATTTGTTTTGTCTGTATGTCCTCACAAGACCTACACAGATGCTCGGATGGACAGTCCTGGATTCTGTGCACAATACTGCACATACACTGCCATGGACAATGACTCGAAAAACATCATCTGCATGATCAACATTGACAAGCATGAAACACAGAGAAATTCTGTTATAATGGAGAAGGAGGGCTTTGTGCGTACCATTGAGACACTCCGTGAAGAGCTGCATGTGACAGAAATTTGCACAGATGCTCATACGCAGATATCAGCCCTCTTCAGTAAGTGATGAAATGTAGTTTTCTTTAGGGGTTTGTTGCAGCAAGTCCCAGACTATTATTATGACTGGACATATTTTTGGTTTATAACATAGCATATTTGTTTCATGACTTGTTTTTGTCCTTCAGGCAAAGGGGACTTCAAAGATAGCGGAATCCACCACTCTCTGGACATCTGGCATGGGTCCAAAAACTTGGGGAAAAAAGTTCTGACCGTAAGTCCATTATCTCTCAAAAGAAAGATAGATAAATAAATAGATATGCTGTACTTCATTGAAATCATCTACATCAACCCTGTTTTCATAAACCCAGTTGATGTCCCATAACAAATATTTTGTTCAATGTCCAGGCAGGGCAGCAAAAGGGGTGCTCCATACTACAGATGTGGAAAAAGGACATCTGTAACCACTTCTGGTACTGCTGTAAAACTGCCGACCATTATGAAGACTTCTTTGTAAGTATTACAAAAAAAATATCATCAAATGAAATAATTTATAATAATGTAATACTAAAGTAAATAATAAAGCTCAAATCAACATGCAATCAGCATGCAATCAGTGCCTGATGCCATTTCCTCATCCATAACTATAATTTTCAGAGTAATGTAATTACTAATATACAGGGCATTTAGTTTACACCATTATGTCCAATGCTGCATTTATGTAAAGGTGACTGAGATTTATCAGACCCTTTTAGCCAGACACAGACTCGGAACATTCAGGAATCAAACCCGTAAACAAACCAAGCGGTGACACTAACTGTTGATCTACTAATGTCTCCGCCTTATGTGACTTGTTGTACCAAATGGTAACATATACTAATACTTTGGACAAAACATCAGAATAAAAGTGCTCGCTAGACCTTGGTCAACAGGTCAACGGGTTTGCTCGCTTGCTGCCCTCAGAATTCACAACACATTTGTATCTGTTTTTTCTCAGGACATGTGGACTGGACTCCTGCACCACGTCACAGGAGAACATTCATGGGCCCTTGGAGCCTGTCACCATGGCCCCTTGTTGGAGAGCAGAGAGAAGGAGTGGATCGAGCAGGGCTCTGTGGCACACCAGAGTCTTACTGATATAATTCTCAATGCACGTTGGCTGAAGAACGTCCACTAATATCTGCGTTTCAGGTATACCAGCCAAGGTCTATGTTCAATTGACTGTTTTCCCATACGTCAATACTTCTGTGTTATTTTGAATGTGGTGCTTGTATGCATAAAATTGTATAACCAGAAAAAAAATTATGTATATTGTTTTCACTGTGCTCTCAGATCAACTGCAGACCTGGAGTCCTTCAACAATCACATTCTCATGTATGCAAGCAAGCGCTTCAGCTTCTCCCCAGCGGTATATGCAGCTCGGACACTGCTAGCTGGCCTAGACTACAATCACCACATCCACAGACCAGCAAAGAGAAAACAAGATGGCTCTATTCAGTATGTTGTAATAATATTACTCCTATGCATTTTAGTCTATTACCTTATAGGTGCTTGCTTAGTCAAGGCTGATCCAATGCTATGAAAAAAAATCATTGTAATAAAACAATGCATGTTATTGTTTTAGTCATTGATGGCATTTAATGTGGAAATGCAAACTACTGTGCAATGTACGGTCATATGAACATTTCACTAATGTGTAACTTTTCTTTTATGGCAGATACAGGAAGTTGTACAACAAAAGGTCCAGGGCATGGAGGTTGCACACACTGAAAGTAGAGAAGGATTACAGCTACATCCCCGACCTCCAGAGTGCTATCCTGCGGCGAAGATTGTCTGCTTCCAAGGGGATGCCAAGGATCAGAGCCGAGAGGCCAGACGATCCCCGTCAACATGGGGTTCTGTCAGGTGCCCCTGCCCCAACCATCCAGGAGCTGTTGCTGAAGCAAGTCAGCAGAGGGCTAGGTGAGTTGGCTTACGATAATGTAGATTGATCATCAAGTGGAAACGTTCTAGCAAAAGCTAGTTAAAAAAAAAGTGTCAACAATTATGCCAGGTTGCACAAAACATCATCAGTTTCTAAACCTCAGAGCTACTAATTATGATCTACAACAGTTATTTCAACAAAGTAATGGCTCAACCATATGAAAGTGTGTCCTTAGTCCACTAAAGAGTCTAGTCGTTTTGCTTTTCAAATCATCTTTGAACCCACAATAGGTATGACATTGAAAAGTGTTTTTCACTGCATGAAATGCTGCCAAACTTGCAGTTTTGTCAGTAATGCGGGTGTTGTTGATATGCTGTAATTACTGTCATATATGTAATTGTGCTATTTATTTTAAAGGACGATAACTGCCCAAGGAATAGAGGATTGGCCCAGCACCAATATGCCACGTGCACATCCTGTCCTGTAATCAACAGGCTGGAAACCTCTGCCGACACACCATTTCTTCCTTTGTGTACATATGTTTATAGTTGTTATATGTTGTAGATTATAATATTCATGCAATATTGAATATTTGATGATGTTCCAATACAATAAACAGGTTTCATAACACATTTGGTTGTCGTCATTCATACATGCTGTAAATAAATAATAAATGTAATCGCTTCATTGTTTATGCTAAAAGGAAAAGGCATTGATCATTTTAAAGATTTTATTTAAACAACTTTGAAATTGCAAAACAGAAATAGTGTAAAAATAAATATTGTGATACAACTGAAACAGGACTGTTGTGAGCTTATACCCTACTGGGGATGAAGCCTTTGTGTCCTCTTGACCAAGACCCGTGTTAGTCTGACCTCCCCGTCCTCTTCCTCTTCCTCTTCCTCGCCCCCTCGTTGCTCTGGCACGTCCTCTGGTTCTACCCCGGGCCACTCTTCTTTGGTTCTGGAGTGTACTCGGTGTCAGAGGAAACCATGCTCTCATCCTGGAAGCTCTAACAAGCGAAAGTGGCTGGACAAAGACTACAAACATTGACTGATTGACTCAATTATGTTTATTTGGGAAAATAAATATGGTCACTTTGAAGAGTCAAAACTGTTCTTGGCTTTGTTTTGTTCATAGTAGTAATGCTCATGTCATTTGCTCACTACTAGTCTTTTTTTTACTACTAGGTGTGCAAAAACTACAGGTACATTTAATATATATAATATTATTATCGGTTATCAGTATCGGTATCGGTCTTGAGAAGCAGGAAGTTATCGGTATCGGTATCGGTTTCAAAAAACCAATATCGTGCATCCCTAATTATAATATGAGTCTAATTCAAAATCAACGTTCCTATGTGTCACCGATAATAACATAAACAAACGCTAGGTAGCATAGCATTTATATTTACTCATTTAGCAGACACTGTCTAGCGTAGCTAGGTAATTAGGTACTGTATTTCGTTCGTCGACAAACATGATAGATGAATACGCTAAATATTTCAAATAAACATTCAAAACCAACTTGGGCTGTGTAGAATTGCTAACCTTTTTTGTGCCTGATATGTAACGTTAGCGCAGCCTGCTCTCGCTAGCTAGCCAGACGTAACATTTGTAATACATTTTCACAAAACAAACATGCTAGCTTCAAAAATATAAGCACTGACAATAACTTTGTTATACATTTGTTTTACATTCATTATCATGATCTTAGGTGTTGTTTTTTTACATCTGATTGAGCCATGATGTTTTTCCGCGTTGATCAAGTCTTCACTGAGGTCAGGTGCGCGTTCACGTGTGTTGGAGGAGGTGCTCTGTAGGAAGTCTGAAGGAAGGGGCGGATTCTTTTCGGTTGTGTACTTTGGAATTTTTGTGCACTTCTCAAACTTACCTACCCCTCTTTTAATCGTTAATGTCAGATATGTACTAAGTGAATACATTTGTTCCTCCTCAAGATTAGATTCTACTTTATTGTTATTGCACATATTACAGGTACTGAGACAACGAAATGCAGTTTAGCTTCTAACCAGGAGTGCAAAAAGCAGTAAAGTGAAAAGTAATGTACACAATCTACAGAATAAAATATAGAATTAATTGAATGATGAATAAACAGTGAGGGGTATGAATACACTAGATATACACAGCGCCTGTGAGCAATATGAACCGTGTGTATGAATATGCTAAGATATATAAGTATGAAAACGATAAGCAGTGCAAGTATAGTATAAAATATATAGATATTAATTTCATGATAATAAACATTGTGGAACAATGATGAAAAATGTGAATGGAAGTGGCGACGTAAAACTGACGCAAAACAACAACAAACTTTTGCAGAGCCAATTGGAGAGTTTCATCAGCAGCACGTGGTAAAAACCACCAATGAGCGCTCAGCTCGAGATACCAGCGAGTCGTTTCCCATCAAGCATTTCGCTTCCGCAGCCTGTGGAGAGGAACTGTGGCGCCTCGCCTCGCTCTCAAGTCTGCGGGCGTCTTTGTCCCGCGAGATTTCAACGTCTCATATAGGCGAGCCTCCCATGGATGTATAATAAGAACTGGATGGAGGCGGGGCCTCCTTCATTCCTATGAGAGTTGCTCATTAGCGCATGATGATAAAATGGCCCAACTTTTGAGAGAGTGAAACGTCACAGATTACCGTCATGCCTGAGAAGTACCCGTATGTGCGCTCATTACGCATGCGCAACTTTAACCAAAATGCTTGTTCACATCAAGCACGTCAATTTGCGTACACGTAACAGCACCACGCGTTCATGACAGCATGGTAATGGTTTGTTATTATGGATTTGAGATTAATGAGACGGCAGTTAGCAGCTAACGGCTATCTAGTAATTATGCTAATGTGCACATCAATCGTTATGTACTTATATTACGCTGTAACAGGATCTAGTGATATCCAAGCAACAGAGCTTCATTTAGCATGAAAGAATTATTGCACTGTATATACATATATATACAGTGCAATAAGCTTCTTAGTGCAATAAGAAGCTACAGGGACGTTACTCTAACGTCGGTAATATTAACTTTATTGAATACAACATTTACGGTACAAGATTTAATCATACAGCCCATGTAGTATAATATTTTACAAGTGATGAATTACAGCAAACATGTGCAATATATCCATTATTACAGCTCCGTGGGATGGCAGTAAGACGATATGGGTCAGTTGTTATTGTGCATCCATGGGTAAAGATAAACGCAATGCATGTAGTGCTGAACACGTAACATGAACGTGCCGGGCGGCGCGGTCCCGTGCGTTAGATACGCGTTCATAATGCAGAGGGAAATAACTCTCAGAATAACGTTATTAGCACATTTTTACAACTTGAGGAACGAATGTTTTTAATAAGGGCTATACAAGTGTTCATACTGAGTAGTTTATTTAGTTTAAAAAAAATTATCCAACGATTTACAGACCACTCTTTCCCCATGTAAGTCAATGGGAAAAAGTGTTTCCGGGCCCAGCAACCTAAAGGAAGTGTAGTACCGCCGTTTGGCCAGCACGAATATTTTCATCTGAGTCCGGCGCACTTCCTGGGGGCTTGGAGCCTCCAGAGCAAGTCGGACAAAATGACTAACCATCATGCAACGTACTAGCAAGACGGCGATCGCAATTGCGCAGGTCTGCGTCGGTCTCATTTATGCAAAATCATGCATTAACCTTTCTGAATGGTTACAGAAAGGTTAACGTATATCTTAGAAAGTAAAGCTCTGCTGTCCCCATATCAAAGTGGGTTCCGTAGGGGTCGGAATACAATGGATTCTATATTGTGCTTAGAATCAGACATCAGGAAAGCACAGACCAACAAGGAAGTAGTGATTGCAGTCTTCTTTGATATTGAAAAGGCTTATGACATGCTCTGGAAGGAAGGACTACTAATCAAGTTAAAATCATTGGGAATTGGTGGTAAAGCATATAATTGGGTTATGAATTTTTTACTGGACAGGAAAATACAAGTAAGAGTAGGTGCAGAATATTCAAGTGTTTATGCAGTGGAAAATGGTACTCCGCAAGGTAGTGTATGTAGTCCGTTGCTGTTCAATATAATGATACATGACATTTTTAATCAAGTTCATCCAAGTGTGGGAAAATCTTTGTATGCAGATGATGGGGCTTTGTGGGCAAAAGGCCGCAATGTAGCACATGTTGGAAAGAAAATACAAGCTGCAATAGTTGAAGTGGAGAAATGGAAAATAAGTGGGGATTCAAACTGTCAGTAGCTAAGACACAGATCATTTGTTTTACAAAACGGCATAAAATTGCTCCTATTTCGTTAAAATTGTATGAGCAACCTCTTGAGCAGGTTAATACAATAAGATTTCTTTGTGTTTGGTTTAACGGAAAGCTAACATGGAGCAATCATATAGGAAAAGTTCAAAATAAATGTAAAAAGGTCAACAATGTACTTCGGTGTTTGGCGGGACAGGAGTGGGGAGCGAGGAGGTCATCACTTCTGAATATATATTGGGCACTCATGAGACCTGTATTCGATTATGGGTGTATAGCGTTCATGGCAGCAGCAGAATCAAACCTTAAAAAGCTGGATGTGCTACAAGCTCAGGCCCTGAGAATTTGTAGTGGAGCTTTTAAAACATCTCCAGTATCAGCAATACAGGTGGAAATGGGAGAAATGCCTTTAAGGATAAGAAGAGTGAAGTTGATGTTGGCATACTGGGTAAACCTTCAGGGGCATTGTGATAGTCATCCTGCGAAAAGTATTTTGAAAGACTGCTGGGAGCACAATGAGTCAAATTTAACAAGTTTTGGATGGATTGGCGAGGTTAAAGGAGCAAGTATAGGTTTGAATCAAATACAGTATTGCCCCACAGTTCCAATCTCGTCCATTCCACCATGGTTGTTCCCATTGCCTAGTGTAGACCTCAATGTACAAGGGGAGTTCAAGGAAAAGAAAGAACTACCAGTATGGCGCATAGTCCAGAATTATTTTGCAAGATATCCCTCAGACTCAACAATCATATTTACAGATGGCTCCAAAGATCCAGAGACAGGGCGTGCAGGGGCAGCAGTTTATATCCCAGTGAGTAATACACATATAAAGAAAAGGGTAACAGACCATTTGTCAGTATACACCACTGAGTTGTTGGCATTGGTGTTGGCATTGAAATGGATTGAGGAGAAAGAAATACATAATAGTGTAATTGCATCTGACGATGAAATATTTCTGATTTTATATCAAATGCAAATCAAAGGCATAGCAACTAGTTTCATCTGGGTTCCTGCTCATGTTGGTGTGGAGGGTAATGAACAGGTGGATATTCTGGCCAAACAAACACTCAGAATTATGAATATAGACATAGAAGTTCCACTTAGCAAAGCAGAGGCTAAAACATTCATACAGAAATATGCACAAACAACATGGCAAGAACATTGGGACCTTAGTGATACAGGAAGACATCTTTATAAAATCCAAAGGTATGTGGGGGATGGAAGGAAGGTGGGGTTTAAAAGAAGGGAGGAAAATGTCATTTCTCGGATGAGAATAGGTCATACAGGTCTCAATCATACTTTAAGGATAATAGGAAAGCATCCAACCGGAAAATGTATACACTGTAGCCAGCCAGAAACTGTGGAGCATGTTTTACTGCTTTGCAGGAAATATATTACTCAGAGAAATGTGCTTTTCCACACAATGAAGAAAGCAAAATTCCATGACTTGTCGCTATCAGGGCTGTTGCAACATGTATTGGGAGATTATTACGTTTCTGAGAGAAATTGATAAATATAAAATAATCTAGAGTTTTTATTTTTTTTATTTTTTTATTTCTTTCTTTTGTTTATTGTTTTCTGCTTAGTCTCTTGTCCACACTCCAGTCCAGTTGGTGGCGGTAATGCACCTACAAGTTGGTTTGCCAACCGCCAATAAACACTAAAGAAGAAGAAGAAGAAGGTCTGCGTCGGTCTCGCTCGTCTCAAACAAGCCTAATCACAGCTCTGCATGCATCCCCTGGATATTATTTTAGTAACTGCTTTCATCGCGACGCGATGTTTACAGTGAGAACAGCTGTGACGTCCGTGCAGAAAGCAGAGCAGTGTGTATAATATATATCACTCAGTACAACAGGCCTACATTACTCTCTGTATGTGTATGCTGTAGTTTAGTAGATATCTACAAACAAAGAGTCGATATTTAGACCATTTAGTGCTTCACATAATAAAATACACAACGGCTGGCAAGAGGTGGCAGAGACAGTGGGTGAAACTGGTAGGTTTTCGCCTGTTTGGGGATTTTATATCCATTTGACTTCGTTTTAACATTGCTATTGCTTTGTATGTCGGGGGCGGGAGATTCATGTGATTGGTTGTTGGTCGCGTTGCTCGCAAAAAATCCCCAAGCTTCAGACACGCCCACCTCCAAGATTTTCAAGATTTTGTTAACGTGGCTGTGTGGACGTACCGTAAGGGACAACCCAGGGGACTTTACTTCCTCTTGATACCGTCGGTTATTTACAAAAAAACACCTAAATATAGCCTACTTGTTGTTATTGTGCTTCTGTCTTTCTGTAAACTCCCTCAACGGGACCGCTCGCTCTCTTTTCTTGATCGCCCTCTCACGGGTGAACAGTTCAATGTCCCGCTTCATTGTAGGATTTCTGCCATGTCTCTACCACTTTAGTTTGACCATCTGTTATTAATTTGTGATTTTGAGGCTATTTCAGTGAAACAAGGC
>CALSBZ010040949.1:0-19770 GCA_943591055.1 Gobionotothen gibberifrons
TGCAGGAGAGTGTGTAGAGAAAAGGCGTGTTTAGTCATGTGTTAAATATACAATGTAAATATCCTTTGAAAAAGTGTGAGCGGATATAGGAGAAACTAGCGGAAGTCATCAGCAACAGAGCCAGCGGACGGGAGGAGCCAAACTACCATATTTAAAGACGGAATGTGTTTTGTTGTGTCTCTCTTGCACCTACTCCTCGGAGGACAACAGCTGTGTTCCTCCTCTTTTGAACGATCCTGCTTGTAACATTACCGTGCCTTTTACTATATTAAAGTACCACCATTTGAAACTCTAGCCGAGACTCATTGTTCTCATTATTTAACCAGTTCTCTCCTGGACGCGAGAAAAACGAATAAGCTATCACATCCTAACTAGGTGCCCGACTCAAGTGTACAATGTAAATAGGATTCAGATGCTTGTTGCATCGGGACACCTGGAAGGGGGTGGTGCATGCATTCCTTTTAGTGTGATAATAGGCTAAGCCAGACAGAATGAACACTTGTCCCACCACCCTATCTATTCCTTCAGGTAATCTATTACAATATAATAAGCATATGTATTATTGGTATATTTATTAATACATTTTCCATTTCAGAATGCCACCAGCAAAGAGAGGTCCTCGATTCAGTGTGCAGGATGTGATGCCATCCAAAAAGGAGAAAGTGATTTTGAGATGGAATCAGAGGACAGTGACACTGCTATGAGTGAAGAAGAGGCAGATGAAGATGCCTGTGGACAAGTGGACAAAGAAAACCAACAACCCAATGACCGCCCAGTCAGTGATTACGTGGACATCGAGCCCCAACCAAATAAACAAACCAAGCCCCGTGACAGGTATCGCTGGCTGAAAAAGTATTTTACCAGTCCCAATACTGATTTCTCTGGTTCAGATATCACAGAGGAAGTCATTTACAGGTACACACAAACACGCAGTGCAGCAAGTGTGACATCCGTCTGTGCTTTTCCGACGACAGGAACTGTTTTTGGGAATACCATTGCATTAATGGGGCGAAGCGTGCAAGCTTTTTTGACAAATATTTGTATTGGTATTTCGTTTTTTCACCATAAGACATTGCACAAGTATATATCCCACAAAGAGAAATCAAAAACATAATCCAAGAAAATACAAGAAATAAATTAAAAATTAAAATAAAGAAATATACATACATACGCGGACATGTGGTAAATATTGTAATTTAAACATTGCAAGTTAAAAAGCCGGTAGACAAGTAGCCACATCACATCCAACCATTATAGACAGGGGTGCACATAACTTTTTTATTGAGTTACTCAGATGAGTACCAGGAGACAGCGTTTGGTACTCACCCCACACGAAGCGTGGTCCTCCTCAGTGTCTCCTTCACTGTCCTCTATTTACACTTCTTGCATGCTAGATGATGAAGCCAGTTGGCAGAGTTTTGGCACAATTCTCTTGTTCATACCGACGTTAACCCTGTCTTTGCACACGGTGAACAACTCTGTAGTCCAGTGATCTAAGCCTCTCGCCTCCTGTAAATGTTAACTATATCGTAAAGCGCTTCATGGGAGTAATTGTGGGATGATACATTTTCAAAGTATCACGATATGTATCGGTTGAGTATCGGTATCGTTCAGTGGTATCGGTATCGGTATCGTAAAAAAGTCAACGATATGCATCCCTAGCTGGGACCATGGCTGCTGGGGCCAGAACTGGGGCCGGAACCATGGCTGCTGGGGCCAGAACTGGGGCCGGAACCATGGCTGCTTGGGCCAGAACTGGGGCTGGAACCATAGCTGCTGGGGCCAGAATTGGGGCTGGAACCATGGCTATGTGGGCCGGTTCTGGAGCCGGAACCATGGCTTCTGGGCACGGAACCGGAACACAGAACCATGGTTGTGTGGGATGGTACTGGAGCACGGTACCATGGCTGTGTGGGCCGGCACTGGAGCATGGAACCATGGCTGCTGGGGCCTGTACTGGAGCCCAAGGCATGGCTTCTGGGGCTCGGGCTGCTAGCCTGGACTTGCGACTCCTTCTCTTAGGAGCCGTTTGGAGGCTCCGTGGACCTCCAAAAGCCAGACGAGTTCCAGAGAACGGCTCCTGGACAGGAGCAGGACATGGGGAAGAAGCAGGGGTTGACTCCGGACGGAACACACCGAGACGTATGGTGTCAGCAGGCTGGAAATCACACACAGAGAGGAAGTTCAAAATCCAGCCAGGTAAGAATTTCACCAAGGCTGGTTTCTCCATAGCCAACCGGTGCGCCTCTACCAGAGCGACCTCCTTCTGCAGAACACTGGACGCTCCCTTCCACCAATCATAGCAGCAAGCAAAATAAAAGGAACAATTTTGTAATTCCACCTCAAATGGATCATCTGCTGGGTCCATTTCTTGGTTGGTTCGTTGTGTTAGGGTTAGTGAAACAGGCAGGACCCAAATGCAGATTGAACAGAGAAAAATACCTTTATTTCAAGGTTGTAGGTGACAAAAAACAGAACACTACCCTGAGAACACAGTCTCAGACAAACGACGAACCAACACTGAACACAGGAAGAGACAAGACTAAATACAGGGAGGGGTATTCACAAGACGAGAAACAGCCGGGCAGGGGAGGAGAAACACAAGGGCTACAGGTGAACACAATCAGACAATTAGACACACCAGGGAAACTAACAACAGGGAGGAAAAACACAGGGAGAGGGACCAGACAATATACAAGGAGGAAAACATGACAGGGAGAACAGCAAAACACCCATTACAAGACATACAAAACGTGACATAACACAAGAATCGTGACAACAGTTTAACCATGTCCTGGATGTAGGAAGGGCCAGATCCATTCACAGCATGGTACGCAAGTACCAGTGTCTTGAAGTGGATTCTAGCAGTTACCGGAAGCCAGTGAAGGGAGCGGAGGAGCGGCGTGGTGTGGGAGAATTTAGGAAGGTTGAAGACCAGACATTCTGGATGAGCTGCAGAGGTCGGATGGCACATGCAGGTAGACCAGCCAGGAGGGAGTTGCAGTAGTCTAGGCGTGAGATGACGAAAGCCTGGACCAGAACTTTCATCGCTTTCTGGGTCAGCTGGGGACGTATCGTCCTGATGTTATAAAGAGTGTATCTGCAGCAGTGGGTTGTTGCAGTGAAGGACAGTTTGTTATCTAGGGTCACACCCAGATTCCTTGCAGTCTGAGTCGGGGTAACAACAGAGGTGCCGATGTTGATTGTTAGGTCAGGAGTGGGATCTTTTCACGGAAGGAAAAGCAGTTCAGTCTTGTCAAGGTTGAGCTTGAGGTGGTGAGCAGACATCCACTGAGAGATGTCTGCTAGACAAGCAGAGATGCGTGCGACGACCTGGGTCTCTGAGCGGGGAAAGGACAGAATTAATTGGGTGTCGTCAGCGTAGCAGTGGTATGAAAAACCATGCGGGAGTTTGTGTACAGGGAGAAGAGGAGGGGACCGATAACAGAGCCCTGAGGGACCCCTGTAGTTAATTGACAAGGGTCGGACTCCGACCCTCTCCAAGTTACCCTGTAGATGGGGAGGGAAAGTGCAGAGCCTGAAACTCCAAGTTCTTGGAGAGTGCAAAGGAGGATCTGATGGTTCACCGTGTCGAATGCAGCAGACAGGTCCAGAAGGAGGATCTGATGATTCACCGTGTCGAATGCAGCAGACAGGTCCAGAAGGATGATGACAGAGGAGAGGGATGCTGCTTTAGCAGTGTGCAGTTCATGTGGAGTGACCTGCCTTGAAACCAGACTGGTGCGGATCCAGAAGGTTGTTCTGATGGAGATAACAAGAGAGTTGTTTAAAGACAGCGCGTTCAAGTGTTTTAGACAGGAACGGGAGGAGAGAGACAGGCCTGTAGTTTATAACATCAGACGGGTTGAGAGTGGGTTTCTTTAGGAGAGGGTTTACTCTTGCCTCCTTGAGACTGTTTGGAAAGTGACCAGAAGTTAGAGAAGTGTTGATGAAATGGGTGAGAAACGGTAGAATATCTGGAGCGATAGTCTGAAGGAGGTTTGAGGGGATAGGGTCCAGAGGACAGGTGGTAGGAAGGGCAGAGGTAATAAGGGTAAGAACCTCACTTGGAGAGAGAGGGGAGAAGGAGGTTAGTGTGTGGGTGAGAGGAGGGTCTGGTGACCCAGCGGTGAGTAAAGGTGAGTCAGAAAAAGTGGAGCGAATATCATCAACCTTTTTTTCAAAGTGGTTAACAAAGCCGCTTGACAGAAGGGAGGAGGGGGAAGGGGCTTTGGGGGGGTTCTAAGAGGGTGGAGAAGACAGAAAATAGTTTTTGGGGTTGCAATAGGAAGATTGGATCTTATCTTGAAAGAAAGTGCTTTTTGCCTGAGAGATGGAAGCAGAGAAAGAGGAGAGGAGAGCCTGATAGGTTAGGAGGTTGTCAGGGTGTTTTGGAGTTTCCGCTCTGCTGCCCGAAGGATGGTTCTATTAGCACGCAGTGTGTCATTTAGCCAGGGAGCAGGAGGGGACTGACGAGCCTGCCGAGATGTGAGAGGACAGAGAGAGTCCAGAGAGGATGAAAGAGTCGAGAGGAGAGTTTCTGCAGAAGAGTTTGGAGGCAGAAGTTGGAACGAGTCAGAGGAAGGGAGGGCTGAGAGCACCGATGAGGCAAGGGTAGAGGGGGAGAGGGAACGAAGGTTAAGGCGGACAGGTGCAGAATTAGAAGAGATTAGTTTGTTATGTTTGGAAAGGGGTAGAGAGAATGAAATGAAAAAGTGATCAGATGTGTGAAGCGGGTTTACAGAGAGGTTAGAAGTAGTGCAGTTCCTTGAGAGCTTTATGAGTTGGTGGGGATGGAGACAGTGTGAAAGCAAAGGCGGTTAACCTGTTAAGCCCCAAGGGCTTTTTTCACGACACTGTGTCTCAAGGAACCTTAATATTTAATAAACTATGAATATTTTATATCCATATAACGGGGAAAAATAAAAATAAAACACACAATGCTAACACTGACCCTCTGAATTAGCCCCGAGCGAAAAATGCTAACCTATTACCGCACCGAAAATCACTCCAAGCTCCCTTATTACTTATCCTAGCTCTGCACATCCATAACATCGTTTATGATCATAAAGACACAGAATCTAACGGTGCCAGCCTCAACACTGAAAGATACAAACTCACAACAGGGGAAGCAAACACAGACATCACAACACGTACCTTCACGGAGCTTTTTACCGGAGATCGTCTCACCGTAGCTGTCAATCTGATCATAAGACTGTTCAATGGCATTCAAACGAGAAGAAACGCTGCTGCATCGGTTAATCCATAGGTTGAGAAAGTATGTGCAAACTCATTTTTTTCATTTATAGTCCATAATTCCATATTTATGTCAAAATCGGAGACCAAAAGTTAGCTGCTAATGGTAGCCACCTGCTGCAGCTGCTCCCCATGTATTGACTGACGCGGCACTCTAACAAACAGACATGACCAAATAAGGACTATGTGGGACTTCCCCTCGATTCTATTGGCTCTGACGGTCAGAAAGAGATGTCACATGTCAAAATCGAGCAAGGGGGGCCAGAGATAGGTCAAATCCACCCAAATCCACCCAAAAGAGGTTTTTTTTTTCTAAATGTCTCTAAAAAGGTCAAATATCACTTGTTTTGCATCAATCTTGATACAGGGTACTTATTATATGTTGTACTTTGGATTCCTAAAGCTTTTAGTCTACTAACCCATCATCCAAGGTTAGTTTTCACTATAAGTACAAAATATTTTTTGGACGGACACTATCATTTACAGTTTTTTACCATGTTCAATCTGAATTTTCTTTAAAATAAAAAAACATCTATATTGATTCTGACTTTTCTACATCCAACTCACAGGTTTATCATTACTTTGAGAAAAAAGATTATTAATATAACCCTTTTAGAAGTGAAGATATGGTCATTTGTTCTGGGAATGTCATTTTCAAGCCTGAAAGATGAAAAACAGGCTTGGGGTCCAACAGGTTAAAATAGATGTTAGTTCATCTATCTTCCCAGTATGGAGGTTGAAGTCTCAGAGAAGTACAGTGGGAGGGCCAGTTTCAGGGATGTGTGAGCAGAGATTATCTAATGCCTCCAAGAAGTCTCCCAAGGCGCCTGGTGGACGGTAGAGAACAACAATGGTTAATTGTATAGGATGGGTTACTGTGACGGCATGGAATTCAAAGGTGGAAGGAGTGAAGTTAGGTAGCTTGAAGAGGGAAAAGCTCCATTTGGGAGAGAGCAGGAGACCAGTGCCACCTCCTCTGCCAGAGGGTCTGGGTGTGTGGGAGAAGGAATATGCTGTGGAGAGAGCTGCTGGGGTGGATGTGTTGGATGGAGTAATCCAGGTCTCCGTGAGAGCAAGGAAATCCAGAGACTGCAGGGAAGCGTAGCCAGAGATGAAGTCAGCTTTAGGAACAGCTGACTGGCAGTTCCACAGGCCCCCTGTAACTATATGTTGGATCTCAGTGGAGCATGTGGGATAGACGAGAGACCCCGGTACCGGGGCACTGCCGCAACATCTTGCAGGAAACAGTGTCTGAGGGCATGTTCATTTAATAAACTATGAATGTTTTATATCCATGTAATAGGAAGAAACTCATCTAACTGATCATTATTTATTTTTTTTCAAAATAAAACCCACAATGCTAACGCTGAGCCTCTGAATTAGCAACGAGCGGAAAATGCTAACAGATGACTGCACCGAAATTCACTCACAAAACCTTATTATTTATCTTTGCTGCACATCCAACACATCGTTTCACATCGTGAGGTGACATAGAATCGAAGGGTACCCTCATTATCACTCAATTATACGAAATCGCGACTTTATAAACAAAAACAGACATCAAAACATGTGGCGCTAGGTAGCTAAAAATGCTAACATGGCTCACCTGTGTCTTTGTCTGGTCAAAAGTGGTCTTCAATGTCATTAAAACGATAAAAACGCTGCTGAAGTTAATCCATAGGTTAATCCAATGTGTCTGTGTCCCTTTGAAATGATTTCTGATAATCCATGAGCAATAAACCTGCTTTTCGGTTTCCAGATGTCAGAGCTAGAGACAGCTTCACTCTCATGCAAAACTGCGTAGGCGAAGCCCCCACCTTTTTGTTTTACCATGTGTGTGAATGGGGAGATTCCCCTTCGATTATATTGGCTCTAACGGTCAGAAAGAGATGTCAATCACCAAAATCGACCAATGGGTTCCAGAGAAACGGTAAAACCCCCATTTCCACCCAAATCACCTCAGAGGTGGAGTTTCTTTGGCTAAACCTCTCTAAAAAGGTCAAATGTCACTTGTTTTGCATCAATCTTGATACAGGGTACTTATTATATGTTGTACTTTGGATTCCTAAAGCTTTTAGTCTACCTTACTATCATCCAAGGGTAGTTTTCACTATAAGTAAAAAAGATCTTTTGGACGGACACTATAATTTACAGTTTTTTACTATGTATTGTTCTGACACTTCTACATCCAACTCACAGGTTTATCATTACTTTGAGGAAAAAGATTATTAATTTAACCCTTTTAGAAGGGAAGATATGATCATTTGTTCTGGGAATGTCATTTTCGAGCCTGAGACCTGAAAAACAGGCTCAGGGCTAAACAGGTTAAATACTGTATAATGGCTATTTTGCACATCCCTTTAAAGATGTCAAGATTTTCAAAGGTTTATTGACATATCATTTACACAACTGGGGTGTAGTTATGCAATGAATGAAAAACTTGGGTCGCAGCTGAGGTTCCTCAACAGTGCATTACAAGACATCTATCAATATGTGTGTATACCTCCACCATTAAACTGTCATATTCTGCACATTTCTTATACTATCTACATACATAAGAGTATAATTCATATGTATAATATCAGTTAGTGCTTCAACATAGTTAACATTGCTGGAAAGCAATATATTAGACGTTAAGTACTTTGTCAGGCTTAATATTTATCTTTTGATACCCCAAAGCTTTTTTCTTATTTAAAAGAAGACCTTAATCTAAAGTATTATTTAATGTTTGAATAAAGGTTAATTCGTTTTTCTGTTTTGCACCTCCTATTAATATCTTTGTACATCCTGCACTAAACTGTTTTATTGTAGAGATCTCTTATAGTATCTTCTTGATTTTTTATATTCTATATTTCTATCATTGACCTTCTACTTTCCCCCTATGAAAGTATGTACTCTTAATATTTCTCTTGATTTTTTTTAATCAAATATAACACATAAAAACAATAATTCAATAACGTGCTTTAACCACTAGGCGGTGCACACAAGGTACACACAGCCATAATAACTTTGTATTATTAGTGTAGGACACTTATATGTACAACATCTGAAGATGTGTAGTTTTATTCATGTTTTCACATAATTTTACAGCATATTGCTTTATTATTTCAGACTCAGTATTTACATTCTTATATTCAAAGAAAATCAGTAATATCTTTAAAAACGACATGTCCTTTTATATCAGCTGTGCACCGTTATGGTGTAAATATAACCTATCGATGAGTACCTGGAGTCAGTGTTTGGTACTCCAACTCCTGGCTCCACTCAGAGCGTGAACGCTGTGATCAGCTGTTTTAGCGCAGTTCTCCAGTGAAGGGGGGGAGTCTCCCTCCGCAGCCGGTTGGCGTAGTTTTGGCACAATTCCGTTGTACAGACCGACGTTAACAGCAGCCCTGTCTGTGCAGACGGAGACCGACTCTGTCGTCCGGTGATCGAACCGCCTTCTGGAAAAGCTTCACAAGTACATCGGTACGCAAATGCGCTTTGTGACACAAGTGACGGTACCCATTCAGATTGTTGCCGCGCATGCGTACCTGCGTACCAGTTATGTGCACCCCTGTTTATAGGCCTACGTCTGTTTCCGGTTATTTTTATTTTGAAATTCAGTTCCTGACGGACGCCAAATAAGCCAGAGATTATGGAATTAAACAAATAAATAAAAACAAGGATAAGTGTGTGTTATTGGTGAGTAAATAACAGTGTGTTATTTTGAAAAGAATAACAAATTAGAAGGAAAAAAAGATTTATAAAAATACAGATTTCAGTATTCTGAGGCTCTGAACCCCATTTATTTTCCTCACGGATGACAAAAAAAGTCCGACATTATACGATTTAAAATAAAAACAATAATCGTGGCTTGATATTGAGTAAGAACATGTTTTTATGAACCACACAGCTTCCGGTCTTCCAAGACCCGAACGGACAAAAAGACGTGCTGCAGGCACGAAACATACTACCAATAGAAATACATTGCTTTTAAAATCGTTCTGTGTGACACGAAAAAAAAAAAGGGGAACATCGTGTTGGTGAACACGAATCAATAGATTAAATGTCGTGACTATAACACGTCTAGGCTCGGGCCTCATCACTCCACAGATGTACATAGACCATTGAGTGATGATTAGGTAACTATCCCCCCGAGCCTACAGGTGGAAGCTGGGATGGAAGCTGAGGTGGTGGTGGGGCAGGCAAGCAGCAGTAACATGAAAGACAGCAGCAGGAACATGAACGCAGCAGTGGCAGCAGCAGCATTAGCGAGGCAGGCAGATCTCGCAGCTTAAATAGAGCGGCAAGTTTAGGAGAATGTGTTTGGTTGGTTGTAACCAAAACACATTCGGAGCGCTTGTTAACGATCAGGGATTATAAAGTTGGGCAACTGTAGGTGTTGTTGGAAACTTTTATCGGTATGTTTTGATCATATTGTGATTCCTTTTGATATCATTGCTGATGTGCTGTAGGCTTTCTAGCTAACCTAGTCATTTCAGATATATTGACAAAACACTTTATAATCCCCACATGACAACAAGCACACCGGTCCCAGCTGTGTGCATGACTTAATCGAACATAACATGTAAACTTTATTAAACAAATCTGAACTTCCAACATACGTGTGAGAACCCATGCAAACACTGTGTTTGCAATCACTGTAAAATGTAAAAGTAATTCACAACAAAAAATCCTCATCAATGTCTGTCTCTTTGTGTCTGTTTGTATTTCAAACAGAATGGTAATCATTGGACAGCCTAACACCATCTGAAGTTAAATTACTTGGAAACATCATCAGCGCCCTCACACAATACAACTGTCCAAACATGCAGGTCTGTGTGTGTCTGTGTCAGTGTGTGTGACCTGTACTGTTTGCTTGACTGGCTGCATGTTGACTTGACAAGGCTCTTAGTCCTTTTGAATGCAAGCCTTTGGACACACACACAAACACACACAAACACACACATCCACGTGTCACAGCAGGAGGTGGGAGAGGAGCCTTTTAGCTAATGAGCTTTTTTCATTCTTGATTTATTCTCACACTCTGCATCTGCAGATATTCCTACGGTCTGTGTCCGGTTATTGAGACTCATTCCGTCTCAATGTTTTACTCTGTATTTATTATATCTTTTTTATTCCCAAATGGTCTTTGGTTGCCAATGTGGTGTTTGTTGATGCAAATCTCTGTAAATCTTTCTTAAAATAATGGCACTGACCCAAAGTGGTTATCTACATAATATTATCTGTGTTTCTTTTCTTTTAGTATTTATTCATGGTCCAATTATTTTTGTCACATCACATGGGTATCTGCACTATATGTCAGTAAAGCATTTTCTTTAACTTTTATGTCTGCACGAATTGACTGACATCAGAACCCTGTCGGCGCTTCACACACCCCACAATCAAGTATCACCAGCCCAAAGTCATGTCAAAACATGAAAGAAAAAAAAGATGAATACATTTCATAAGTTTCTTTTTTTATAGAAAACCTCCGGTAGTGACCCGGAAATGGATTTCAGCGCGCCATGTTGAAGGACATCTAATTTTTCTAAATGCACATCGAGGACCGAGGACCGAGCATCAAGCATCGAGGAGGCTCTCTGGAGGAGCTATAACCGAGGATACACTGATGGGTCCTCCGCGGATCCTCCGGGGATGTATTTCCGGCAACAGTGATGTTTAAAAGAGTCGTGACGCACGACCGGACTTATCTCAGTCAATGACAGCTCTGCATGCATCCTCTGGATATAATTTTATTGACTGCTTGAATCGCGACGCAATGTTTCCAGTGAGAACAGCTGTGAGGTCCGTGCAGAAAGCAGAGCAGTGTGTAAAATATATATCACTCAGTATAACAGTATTTGTATGCTTTAGTTTAGCGGATATTGTTTGAGCACCATGCAGTGGCGTGGTTGAAGGTTCGACTCTGCTCCGCACCGATCGTTGATGAGTAGTCTTTTCAAGGAAAGGACTCGAACACCGAGGTATGAGATAAGCAATGAGCTGATTTAATGGTAAAAGCAACAGTACAAAATACAGAGTACTCTGGGCACAATTCTACTACCGTGTGATATACGTATCAGGACAGTCAGTCAGAAGAGAGTGTTAAGTAGTAATAAGAGCGCTGTTGAGAGAGATGACGAGTGGCATTTACAGTGGCCCATCAGAGGGGTCTCAAACCGGATACATCACACGGGATGAGGGTTCCCAACCAACCAGAATGGTTTAAAGTTAAACTAAGGAAGTAGACGTAACAGATATACCGATAGCAGCACCGTTTGTCCAGCGGCTTAACCCATCCCTACTGGTGAGAGAAAACAAATCCCATCACAGTTCATTTGTGGGACTTTTACCTTTCTAGTATTGAACAAACAATGAAAAATACATAAAATATGAAGAAAAACGATTATGTAATCTAATGTATAACACCCGCCATCACGGGCCACGGACTCACTTTTAAAATTAAATGAAAAAAATATATATTTTGTCTTTTTTTGAAAAGTATCGAAACCGGATCTGATTTCGGTACGGTATACCGTAGCCACCAGTAACCGGTATTTCGGTAATACCGGATACCGGTATGCATCCCTAGGCGGGACTAAGACACGAGGAGTTGTCGAGGAGGGGAATTAGAGAAATGAGAAAGCTTCAAAGTGTTTGGAGCACACCAGCTTCAGATGTTATCAGACACCCAGGCTCATAGGCCCTTCCTTAATTCATCATGGATATAAATAGAAGAAGACCAGAATTATTTTTGAGAGCAACAACAAAATATATATTAACATGTTTTTTTCCACTGTTTATGTGTTCATGTTTATTTATCTTTTAGTTTAACTCCATTCAGATTTAGTTATTTTTTATAATTTTAACTTGTGTATTTGGGGAGGCTGTGGCTCAGTGGATAGTGCGCTGATCTTTGGATCTGGGGAGCGCTCCATCCTCACTGCAGTCAGCATGTCATTGTGTCCCTGGGCCAGTGGCGTAGCTGGGCGGGCCAGTTTACTCATTGGCCCGCTCAGAGAAAGCTTCGGTGTAATTTTTATTTTGTTTTATTTTTGTATTATTATACATTTTTCAAGCATTCAAAGTGACATTTAAGTGAACAAATATCAAGTAGAATTAATGTTGCATGTGTTTTATCCTCTGAACGGAACTCATTTCCGGTCAAAACTGGTTGTTGGTTCCGGCGTGCCCAATTAGTAACGTGAGAGAGCTGCCTGCAAATGATGTTCTCATCTAGCAGCGATCCAGGGCCAGGCTCTCCAACTCCGGAGACTATACTGTTATGGCCGCTTGCTCCACAGCGCTAGCAGTGCTCCCTCCCGCTCCCAGTCGTCAGCATGAAGCAGGTGTAGGCCTACCCGCTGATCTGTCTGCACTTGATGAACCGCCTTCACAGCCAAAGCTGAAGAAGTTCCCCTACACTGTTAATGATGGAAAAGCAAGGTGCTTCTCATCGGGGTGGTATGGAGATTTTCCCTGGGTGGAATACAGCGCAAGTAGGGACGCGCTTTTCTGTAAAATGTGCAGACATTTCCCCAGCCCAGGAGCTGAAGGTGCATTTACAAGGGATGGATATGTAGACTGGAAGCACAGGCGGCGCGTGAGGCTCAGGTTTGGGAAGGCTAAATAACTTTTTTTACCTGACGCTGCCCGCCTCTGGCGTGAAAGCACCACGTACTGACCAATCAGAGCTCAGTGTGCGGAGTTTAAATCTATAAAGTCATATTACAGGATAAAGGAAATACAGTTTAAACTGCCGTATGCAGAGAAGACGCCGACGTGTCGCACTTATCATTCTATCATCAATCAGATCATCGATCATATAATATCATAATATATCCAGCCTGATCTCACCAGAATGCGTACAAATGACACGACTTTGCAAAGTCATGCAATACGTTTTTTTTCTACAATTTTCTTCGACGTTACGTTTGTTTTGAACGTATCTTAAATGCGTTTATTTTCTACATATCTTTGCCATTTATTTAACCCTAACCATAACCCAATAAGCTGCTGTCTCATCATATATTTCCTTATCTGAGTCAGCTTCTTGAGCCGTATCTGGCCGTGCAACACTGACATTGTCACACATACTGTATGCAGAAGTATTATTTTAAGCAACACATTAGGTTGACGAAACACTCAACTCAAATGTAATTAAAGTCAGATCCACTCGTGTCTTAGATGGGGCAGTATCATAAAACGGTACGGTTTTCAAACACTGTAGTTTATTTATTTGTTATGTTCTCCAAAAAGTACCCCTTCACCAAGGACACGCTCTCTCGGAAGTGGAAGACTCTGCTTAAGGACATCAATGGCTGACTCACTCTGATTCGCTGCCGAGGGCCCGCCCCGGAGCGAATCCACCAGTAGATAACACCTAGGGAGTGAGCATCCGACTCCGCTCCTCCCCACAAACTCTCTGATTCGCTTAGGAGTAAAATGGGGCGGAAGAACCGATACAACTCCGCCCCCAAACATGTCTATGTAAACTGAATGTTTTGTCATGCAAAATGCCTCTGGTTCGGACTGGCCCGATATCTGTATCGCACGGCAGTGGAACTGGGGGCCCGGAGTAAAGACCCAGGGTACTCTGTAACTTGTATTGTGTTTTTTACCATTAAATCAGATTATTGTTATAACTTTTATTCTGGTGTTTGAAATCCTTCTTTTATTAATCTGACCAGTCTCATCCAACGAACGGCGCGGAGCACAGGTGGGGTGAGGCCCACCACAGGTGATTTTGCTCCAACAACTTTGGTGACCCCGACGTGATGAGAGCTGGTCTATAGAAGGGTCACCGGCAGACAGCGGACGGAATTCAGTCCAGGGTGGACACCCGGATACCACTGACAACTAACCAGGGCCCTACATAATACAAAGGTAAGCAGATACCTGTTGATTACCAAAATCTGTGATTGGCTTACTACAACATTTTAGAAGTTGTCAGCGGCATTCTCAGTGTTCTTAGTCACGGTAAAAAATACAATACATATTTTAGTTAAAGTCTGTGCAGAGCGAGGTTTCAGTCCGTCACCTGGCACAAAGAGAAGTGTTTTTTGGGAGTCAGGTGGTTAAAAGTCCTGCACTCCAGATTCACTAAAAAAGAATCTGTGCAGAAGCGAGGGTAGTTCAGTCCCTCGTCTGGCAGTAAGAAAAGTGTTTTTTGGGAGACAGGTTGTTTAAAAAGTCCTGGATTCCAGATTCACAAAATAAAATAAAAATCTGTGCAGAAGCGAGAGTTTTCAGTCCCTCGTCTGGCAGTAAGAGGAGTGATTTTGAGAGTCGGGTAAAAGTCCTGGACCTCAGCCTCACTCAAGAAAGTATAGTGAACCTGCGGGCGGACCAGCTGGGGAATTCTGTGTATTTGTATGTGGGGATTTCAAGAGGAGAAACGCGACTTTCAAAATCAATTTGAAACGACCGGATCTCACAAACTCTTGCTGTGGGGTTAATCTGGACGGCTAAACGTGACGATAAAAGATTCTTGTGGTTTGGGATTATCTCCTTGTGGGGGCCACATCGCTAAAGAGCGGTGTAGAAGCGTCCTCAAAAGCCGCATTTATCGGTTGAAATATACATCGCACAAAAAAAGCCGGACAGAATGTATAAGGGAATAAGCTCTGTGTGATGGAAGCGAACAGGGTGTGTAACAATGTTCTGTGTTACTATTTTGGATTCAGACTGTGTGCACGTCTGAGTTAGGGACATTAAAAGTAACAACAGGAATTGTCCAGTATATTAATAAATACGAGTGAACATAAAAGCAACCTAGTCAGATCATAGATACGAAGTCAATCATGGAAGGAGAGTTTGAAAATAGTGATTTAAGTGTAATTTCTAGAAGTTTCCGAGGACAATGGAGACAGACTGAGAGAGTGATTAAAGGAGGGTCTGCCTGCTATTTTGCTCTTGAGTGATGAAGGCTGCATTGTGTTTCTCTGTTTAAAACAAGGAGTGGAAGATCAGATTAGTGACCTGAAGTTGGAGTGAATACATTGAAAATGAATAGATCAATGTGTGATTTGATGTAGTAGATATATTGAAATAAATAAGAAACTATAATTCGTTATTTTTAGCATAATTTGTGTAGGATACAGTTACGTCACAGTGTGATTTATGAGAAGCTGGTGTGCAGTAGCAGGCAGCTGCAGGACACAGGGAGGAAAAGAGAGGGACAGGAATTAAGAACATTAAGATGTTCTGAAGAGTCTAGACAATTAATATTAAGAAAGTTCACAATTGATACCACTAAAGACCGTTTTGGATTAATAGAGCGTGTCTGTCATAAACATTCATGCTTAGATGGAATAAAGTGTTGAGATGTCCTCAAAGGTGGGAGTTTTCACAATGCCTTTTCTTATTGAAACAATTAAGTGATAAGATAACTGTTCCGTGATGATTTCTTTAGGTTTTAGCTTTTTAATAATGAAGATTACATTTTGTGAGGAAACATTGCCACCAATAATTCCTTAAGTGTTCCAAAAATATGTTCATTAGCTGTAATCAGATTACTTGGGTTTTCAAATATAGCGCGTAGTGAATACAGTTAGTTTTGTATTCTGTTACAACCTAACCATGCTTGTAACACATAACTTAGATAAACTATTTGAAAATGAATAGAATAAGCAAGTAGATATAAAATGAATCTATAGGGATTAAAGGAGGGTTTCCTTGTTTTGCTCATTCATTTAGAATCATTGAAGGAGAATGGTGTTTTATGAGAGCTGTCATTCCTCATGGTTTTTAAAGATAAATCATCAGTTTTATGGACTTTGATGCTGAAATGGATCATAGTGGAGAATTAATACCTTTTTGGTTTCAATGTAAGAAGATTTTAAATATGATGATTATTTTCCTAACTAGAATTTAAAAGCAGGAAGTCAACTAGACAAAAGAGATTTTACGATGTAATTGTACTGCTTTAAGTGAAGTAAAGAATCTGGGTAAACTACCACCATTAGTTTGTTTGAACATTCACATGTTTCAGCATTCCTGACCATGTAGACACTCAACCATTTCGTTGGGGGAGAGATTTAAATTGAGTTTTTCTCTAGTAGCTGATTTGCTGTGATTACAGTAGCATTGAAATGGTGTGCACCACCTTTGGGTTGGACTCTGAATCAGTGTGTTGGTGAAATGTTGCTCACTACAGAAACAGAAGAACTGTGCACAGAACGCATCTCGGAGGAGAGTTTGACATTTTGTTTGTGCCTCGTTGTCAAGGCAACAGTGGAGTGAAGAGGAATTGCAGTTTTTGGGGATTTCTACTGTGCAGAGGACAACGTGAGTCTGCTGATTGATCACATTGATCCAAGAGTTTCCTTCCCTCCAGAGAGAGTTTCCTTGAGCCCAAAGACCAGGGCCGGTTCTAGCTTTTTGGGGACCCTGTCACTGACTGCAGCTGAAGAGGACAAAAGATCACTGACTGTTCTCAGAAATAACAAGATCTTGAGACAGGCTTGTTTCAGACTGTTCAGACTCTCAAGACATTATGCAATGATTTTACAGCATAACTGTGCAAGAGTTTTCCAGAGGGGGTGTATAACATTATGCTTAGTGTTTAAGAAAAGAGGCTGCTTGTTTAATGATGGTCTGGAATACTGAAAAGATTAAAGTTTAATGTCCTTGTTTAGCATTCAAGACATCTGATTATTATGTCACACGTAATAATCTTGACATCATCTCAGCTATGGGTAAAACGTGTGGTCGTTATATCATTGTTATCAGGAACTAAAAGAAAATAGTGAAATAGTATCTTGTTAAAGATGAACGGATTTGATAAAGGAGAGGGGTAGTTATATTGTGAATACTTCACAAATCATTTACTAATGTATTTTGAAGAACAAATAACAAGAATAAGAGTCCAATTTTGTTTTGTTTTTAGATTAAATTGTCCATTCCCAAAACTGTTCACCTATAGGTCTAGCTTTAGACTTTAATAAGTAAAGGAGTATTTAGGCTTATTTTATATATCTTAAACATGTTGGCTATTTACTAGATAGAGAGATGGCATCGCTCTCCATTTGTTGAGAACATTTCTGAAGATTGAATATTTGTTCCATTTCTAATATTCCTATTTAAAACGTAATTTTAGAGTAACGAAGGCTGATGCTGAACTTAGAAATATGTGCTAGTGATCTGTGATGTAAACAAAAGAGGCTTTGTTTGTTTAATCACCAGTTAAATCTGATAGAGTAATAATGATTGTTTGGCTAAAGCTTAGTTTAAAACTTGATGTAACATTATGAGGTATGTTTACTTCTAAGGATAAACAAATTGATAACATGGATTATTGTTGTTATTATTGATTAATTTGGAATATTAATTAAAAAGGCTGTTATCTGCAGGCTCACGTAAGGAGGCCTTGCATGAACATTTTTCAGGCTTTGTGTTTCCTAGGGGCAGTACATTAATGAAGTATATTGATAATTTGTTTGTTTAACATCTGAAGAAAATGGTGCTGCAACCACGGAAAAACTTTGTTGCATTGTTTGACATCAACACAATGATGTCACTGATTGAAAACTCCAGCTGGTAGAATATCAAAGTGCACTACTACTATAGGACATGAGATCTCGAGACTGACTTGACTTAGATTTTGCAAAGACTGAATGAATGTGAATTGATTTGTAAATTCCTGACTGTTACAGTAACACTGACCCACCGACAAGGTGATTTTATTTTGGGATACACACAATGCTTTTGGCAGTGGATTTCTGACTATGCCATATTAGTTGAACTATTGTGGGACATGACGCATGAATTTTGTTTGACTCTGCATGATCCCTGCATGGCTTGATGACTATGTAACTTGATTTTTAACATTGCTGATTCTTTTCAACAGGAGAAAGTGTTCCTGATGATGAGGCATAGGGCTTTGAAATAACATTGTACGAGAAGATGGGTACTCTGAGGTATCTGATTTGGGAAACATGGTCTCCATAGTTTGGAGGACAATGTTTCCAGGAGGGGTATAATGGGTTTATTGTTCAATTTAGTAATCAAATTTTAAGATGTATTTGATAATATTTCTGGGGCCCAGGAGCCCTGAGCATAGGAAAGGAAGTATCAGACTTTTCCACACAGGTTGCTGACACCAAAGGGGGACCCGGGAGGCACAAGGCCAACACCGCGGAGTTCGTCTGGCTGAAAGTCATCAGACCCAAGTGGCTCAACCCAAGGTTCTCCGGCCCCTACCGAGTGACGCAGAGGACCTCCCATGCCGTCCGCCTAGAAGGAAAGGGGGACAGCTGGTACCACTGGAGCCAGTGTGCGGGCGGGAAACCACCGGCGAGGACCCTAGACGACATCAGGACGGATCTGGCCCTCATCAAGGAAATCGACCCAGACGGCGTCACCAGCGGACCGGAGGAGGAGGATCTCGAGGACGCAGCAGACGACCCAGAAGGCGCCATCAGCGACCGGAGGAGAAGGATCTCGAGGACGCAGCAGACGACCCAGACGGCATCACCAGCGGACCCCGAGGAGATCCCTCCAGCAGACAGCCCAGAAGCCGTCCAGCGGGCCGGGGGACAAAGACACAACAGCTCAGCTCGCGAGGCAACCGATGAGTCCACGTCCCTCTGATCAGGTTGCTATTACCTACACCAAACGCCACTTTGTATATCAACCAATTTTTTGAGAGACTTTGTTTAATAACCCATTATTTGCAGGACTTAGTACAATCTTGACCATATTGTAGGCGCGATACATTTAATGAGCTCACAATTAAGTACTGCATTAAAATGTCAGCATTGATATTGTAATCATGTTTGGTAAATGGAAAAGTTGTCTCTTTTGATTTCTATAGCTATTTTTATTGCTATTTTAGTAACATATGGATGTTGTTCATTGTGTGTTAGACTCATCAGTTCCACCATTGAAGGAAAAGCTGCTCCCCCCCTCCATACCAAATGCCCTTGTTGGCTTGAGGGTCGGAGGGGGAGGGGGAGTATGATGACTCAACAAACAAGGACGCAGTTTTTTAACATGTTTTGTTCTCCCTCCACTGTCATAAGAAGTTGTTATGGTGGGCTGTTCCTAAAAGGTTTAAAGTGCTCTAAATCCCAGCTTCTGATGGATTTATATAAATGTTGCGGGACGGACACAGTAGAAAAGAATGACAGTGGCTATGTTGCTTTGTGTGTTATTGATCTCTGAGAAGAGATCAAAAGGGGGATTAAAGTCATCAGATATTGTTCTGAACTGTTTTCAAGTAATCATATATATAATCCTCTTTGTTTCACTCCTCTGACTCAGACACACATACACACACACATTCGATGCTTAGAAACTGTTTGATCAACTCGACCTGTCGTACCACCCGGTAGCTTCCTGCCAAGGTCGTACCGGGAGGATGCGGCTCTCCCTATGAGAGCATTGTAAGATAACAGTCAGGAGAGCAACACACACACACACATATTATAATCAGCTCACACACACACATCCCCACTCACACGCTGACTCAGACATCTAGCACACACACACACACACACACACACACACACACACACACACACACAC
>CALSBZ010040950.1:0-28609 GCA_943591055.1 Gobionotothen gibberifrons
ACACACACACACACACACACACACACACACACACACACACACACCTAGCAGAACACTTCCATTTTTAAAAAGCAAAGCCATGTGGAAACCCCACAGAGAGAGAAGTGAGTTCATCTTTTCAGCTGAAGATAATTGCAGTGAAATTAACTGAGGAATCCATTGCTTCCTTTTCCTACTAACAATATGGATCGATCTACAAACTATTTAGACATAATTTAAAACCAAAACACACCCGATTTGCATTGATACAAGCTAAAGAATGCCTCACATTAGGGGAAGAATGTTCGAAAATGTTAACCGTTTTTACAATTTCTGCCTAAAAACAATGTAAAACATGTCATTCCACTAATTGATTGATCAAGTATAATATAATATAGTCTGATGCATAAGTGGCAATATGACACATTCAGAAAAGTGTCTTTGTATTGGCCTAAAAGCCCGGGGGCCATGTTTGTTTTAAATGATTTTATAACCAACGGTACCTTAATGGAGAAAGACGGCAGCAAATAGATTCCCATAACTGATAATATATTTGATAAAAGTATGCGATGAGTAATTTACTCTACATTTTAAACAATATATGTCTAAATGGGTTTGCCTAGTAAGTCTGTGTAGTAAAAGCTTGGTCAATTTGTGGTTAATAATAGCAGCTTCGTGTCCTGTCTTTTTTATTGGTGTGGTGAATATTTCATGGGTACAGTGGGGGGCTGGAGCCTTTCCCAGCATGCACCAGGAGAAAAAAAAAACCCTGCCCAGGTTGTCAGTTCTCAAACACATCTTGGCAGCTCACCTATCCTGCATTTCATTGGTTCAAAGAGCAGGAAATCATGTAAAAAGGAGGGGAAATACTAACAAAAGCACATTCTTGGACTGCCTTCAGAGTGTGGGGTCGTGCCAATCTCTCTCTCTCTCACCACAAACAATTTTAATCAAGCCTGTTTTATAATCCTGCACATCCACACAACCAATCTATGTGTGTGTATCGGTGCAGATTATCCTACTGTATCTCATTCCATTCTGGGACAGTATCGCCATGCCTGTTATGTAAAATCTTCTCTGCTTTGTCTCCCCCTGCACACCATATTACTTCCATGTCATCTAAGACAAAAGGCTGTAGATGATGTCAACTGGAGCTGCCACCTTAAATCTTCCACTACACCACTACAGTGTTGCAGGTGGAGCACAAAGAAGCAGCGCTGCCTCTGCATCCCTCCAGGATTACATAACCTCCTCGGCCCTTCAGCGCGGATGGAAACACATTCACAGGTACACACTGTGGGCTGGTAGAAAGGTATATTCATGATCAAACTCTCTGTGTAATCACTCGCGAAACACTGATGTTAAGAGGCTGAGAATAAGCCTGCACAGAGGAGAGATCTGTATCGCCTCTTCCATGTCAGTCCACTCTACACTGCACCGGCCCTTCGCTTCAACAACGTAAACACCCCAGCTGTGGGTCATTCATTCAATGCACTTACTCACAACTACTGTTTCCAAAACACCACCACCCATAAGCATCCAAAACAAGCCTCCTCTGGGTATTAAATGGTGACCTATGAACCCTGCGAGGATGCACAGCAGCAACATCACCTACATGCTGTCAAAAAGCAACATTTTTAGCAAACCTAATGGCCTCAAAGGGATTTAAAGGCTTATGTTGCACAGCAGCTACAGGGTAGTTTAGGCATGGAGACATGTGAGTCTCAGGCTCCTGCAGGAATGCAACATACACAATAAGACAGGGAAGAGTCCTGCACCAAACTGCATGTCAGAAACACCAGCACATAGTTCCTGATCAGCATGTTTACAGTTTCCATCCCACAGCAGCAGCACACCCCTCTCACACTGTTTATATCCCAGCATGCTCTGAACACTTCCCCCTGCTTCATGCATTCACCCTCACACCTTGGTCAGCTGGGCTATCTTCTTGCTCATCTTCAGATGCAGGTCCTGCGTGTAATCCAGCGTCAAACTCCCGTCGTAAAACATGCTGGCTGTGGGAGAGGGGGAGTATTTGGAGCTGCTAGTCGAGGTGCTGTACGGAGGCTGCCAGCCTGCCCCCGTCGCCATTTTTGCAGGGAATAAAAAAACCCAAAAGCGACGCTGTGAATGTGTGCGTAAAATGGAGCTATGCGTAAAATCCCTTCATTGTTGTGTTTGTGGATAATCTTGCAGGTTCGTGGAGAGACGGGGAGCAGGGACGGCGAGGCGCAGCACCGTCCCGTCCGTCACACGCATGAGCAGCGGGAGCGAGCGCTGGGAATGATTAGAGATGCGGGGACGCGCACCAGATGCTCAGCCAATGGCAGGTTCAAGTGGATGTAATCGGATGTAATTCTCATAATGCTGCTGGAGAACTGTGGTGGAAAGTAACCAAGTACATTTACTTAGATACTGTCCTCAAGTACACATTTAAGGTACTTGTACTTTACCCAAGTATTTTCATTTTGTACCACTTCTACTTCACTACATTTTGGAAACCAATTTTGTACGTTTTACTCCATTACATTTATTTGACCAAATGTGTAACTAGCTACTTCACATTGTTAACAAAAACAACATATAAATAAATAATATATAATTATAGTTTAAGATATCCATCAGCAGTATGAATAGAGTATTACGTACAGATAGTCTGCAATACAAAGGATATGTTTGCTTTCTGTGGGAATGCTCTTCATTCAGATTTTGTTGCATTACATCACTCTGGAGACACTGAAGCTGTGAACAATCCTGCACTGACACCTGCTGGTAATGTGCATGAACTGCAAGATTATGCTAAAGGTTCAGTTCATCCAAACAGTCGTAAAACAAGTGCAGAAATGCAGGGCTTGTTGCATATTACAGATTGCTAAAACACACCCAATACAACTGGGATCCACTTAATCAACACCTGATCATGATTCTTCAGTTCACAGTTTTTTTTCAACTAATTTACCTCCTAATTGAGTTCAATGCTTACATCACCAGTATATCTATCCAGGTGCGCGGGAAGGGGGGTGCTCACTAAAAATGCTAAATCTGCTAAAAAGATAGAAATAGAAGATGCAGGGGCAGGGCGTTATTACGCAGAATCTGTGTAATATGTAGCCAGGAATTAGCAATGCCTTGATAGCCTACTTCAATGAATGTACATTCCAAATTGTTGGTAAAATAATATTTTACATCTTAATTGTGTGTGTGTGTGTGTGTGTGTGTGTGTGTGCTCGCGCTTTTGTGCGTGCTCTATAGTGCCCGTAATAGCGTGCACTGGAGTCCATTGTTATGCACTGTGTGTGTGGGGGGGGGGGTTTTGCTCAGTGTATGTCAACGTCACACTCTAACAACTACGTGCGTAACAATAATTACGCACGTAACACCCGTGCGTAATTAGCACATCGGACAGCACCTCCACTCAAAATACCTTCCCGCGCCTGTGTCTATCCTTTTCCAGCTGCTCACCTATCCTATCTTGTACCTCTATTTCTGACCTATTTTGTAACTATTTATTCTACTTTTGACATATTTTATTACGTGTTTGATTAGAGCACTTCAAAATCACTGTGCATCACGAGGATTCGAACACACAACCTCAGGACATTAATGTTTCGTAGAGCTTATGACCTGCTCATTTGGCTATTTGGACCTTAAAGATGAGTGCACCTGAACAGATGTTGATTAAAAGAACGGATCACAACACAATAAGATTCATGAAATGTAAATACCGTCAACTTTAGAACGACTCTTTTATTTTTGAAAAAGAAATGTTTTAAGTCACTTGTAGCTTTGCCTTAAACACAATCGCCTCCAATTTCATGTATTTTTCTTTTTATAAATTAGAATGGTATATTATGCATGCAATACCGCATTAGCCGCTTAGGGTTTCATCTTCCACAGAAAAAAAACAAAACACAAAAATCCCTTAGAAGTCCAGATGGAGCTGCTTGAGAAGGGTGGAGAAGCCATATGAAGCGATGTACACAGTTTGCGGTTGCATAGTACAGTACATGAAGTTCCTCATTTTAAAACAGCATGCCGTTTCGTATTGCACATTACTGAAACTTTGTATACTGGACCTTGCTGTTCCACGTGGGTCATCGTCGTCTCATTTCAGCACATGTATACAGCGAATAGCATCTCTCAAAGACATTATGTACACTTGTTATAAAAATAATCGCCAGCAAATATTCATCTATTACTTTTCTACTGGAATAAATATTTGTTCTTTTGTTTTTTCCTATTTTGTTTTACACTTTCCCCCCCCAAAAAAAATCCTCCTTTAAGTTCTGTGTTTTGTGAGGTTTTTAAAATGTGTAATGCATTACTTTTGGAGACAATAGGCCGTTAGTAAAGTACAAATACATCCAGGACAGACTTCCCTTTATTGGTCTGTACGAGAGAGATATTGTTGTTTAGGGGAATTCACAAAGACTTGAATCCCTTCTGATTGGCTCAAGCAGCCCAGCTCAACATTGGGTTGATTTGAATGGAAAATGGCTCCCTGTTCAATCAACCAATGGGATCCATGCTATGGGGCAGAATGAGACATTCACAGTACACGTTCTTTTTCATTTGCAGTCTTCATGTTTCAGTCCTTGAACCAAACACGGGAACAATGGGCAAAGAAAACAACTTTTAAATAATCTATGCCCTTACACCAGATTCACATTGTTTTTTTGCTTAATCCTTTGTGCTATAAAAGTGTTATCCCTTTCATCTAGATCTATACAAAGTGATATATTAAGAGAAAATACCATACACATTTAAATCAATGCATTATTTCGAGATGCTTTGCACCATGGGAAAACATTTGCTCAGTATTTAACATCAGGGCAGACTTTAGAGAAGTGGCTTTGCTAATTACAGTCGTCTTTTTCAAATGAAATGTCTATTATATAAATAACTTTCGCATACAGACTTGCCTCACAGAATAACAGTAAAAGTAACTTATCAAATCAAACATTGTCACGCCTTGCTAGCGGCCGTAGTTTCTCAAATCTTAACAATTTAAACAACACTCTGTATAGTGTTAGAGAAATCCTTAAAGCTAATTAAACTTTAGGGTATGATCACTATACTGAACATCATATTTCTCAGAAGGAAAGCGCTCTCGATGTTTAAGAGAAGCTTCAACACTTTGTCTAAACGTGCTAAAGAACTCTTTTGTGGGCTGTTGGGATATCGATCAAAAATAACGGATGGTTATTCGGTCGATGCCAAATATCGTACGGAAACGGCAGGGCATCAAAAAAGTCCCATCTCCACGTGACAACTTTTGTTAACTTATTTCTTTCAAAAAGGTGGAAGGAGTATGGAAGACCTTTGTTCTGTGATAGTAAGATATCTATTTCATGTTCACTCGAGTCTGTTTTCAGGCTGAAACTCTGCCAGCTAATAGATGTGTAATCACAATCAACCACAGCAGCTCTCCGTTTGCAAAGCATTGTGGGTAGGGTTCATCTTGTCCATGTTATCTTGAACACACTTTACTTTCTACCTGCTAACGTGATCCTGAATTATTAGAAACTCTCATCACAATGGCGCCTCCATTTTTGAGTCATGCAATCCCTCTTAAACTCTCCGTGACATAAAAGCAGTGCTTTCCGTTTCAGGGTTATCACTCATCTGTCATCTGGGACATCTTTTTCTTTTCTTGTTTTTTTTTTTTGAGAGATGTGCCGTATACTTCTACAAACATCAACTTGCTTACAGTAGGGTTTTATTTAACGTGTGGAGGGAACATGCTCTGCAGTCAGGACAACATGCCAGCTACACAGAGAATGAACATGATGCAACCGATCCTGCCATGTCACATTTTTAATACCCTAAAATAAAAACTACAGGAAGGAACTTCAATGCTTCAATCACCATCTGAACTTTAGTTTTAACGACTTTGATTCAATGCAAATTAAAATGTAGTGTGGGCAGCAGATGCTTTTTTTAGTCTATCAAACAACAAAAAAGGTGCTTTTCTTCGAGTCCACATCTCAACCTCATCTCAAGTGGTATTTTGCTATTGTGTTTTACTTACTATTGCCTGAAGCCTCCTCCTACAGTGTGATCAGATTCTGCTGGGACACTGAGGGTTTTCCACCCAAAAGAAAATCCTAAAAGCTATGCTACAGAAAAGCTGGCCTTGCTCGAAGTGACTCTCAAATAGCAAAATAGTTTGGGAATGTGAAGCACCAGTTTTTCAAAAACTAGCAGCCCGATATCATCTGCACACAAACCCCCACCACCGTTACGCCTGTCCGCACAAATCAGGTGATTTAGAAAATTGGACCTCCGTATCTACACCTCATTATAAGAGAATCCAGAATGCTAGGTACAAAAGATCGATGAAGTGGATGCGGATCATCTATCAGCATGCAATAAGCTAAATGGAGAGGATCTATACACGGCCCAGGGTTTGGGTCAGCAGCCTTTCAGCAGTCTGTGTGCGGCGGACAAGGCGCCGAGTCCCGGGCCTTTTGAAGCCCAAACACCATCACCATCTGACATCTGACCCCTGACCCCAGACCCCCGACCACAACGAGCTCCATCTGCGCTGCTGAGCTCTGTTAGCACAATCCCAAAAGGAATTCATTGGACAGCATTACTAACAGGGTGGCGTCCTGCAGCTCTTCACTACTGTTGATTGACGGGGGTTTGCCCTGGCAGCTTGATTTTTAAAAACAAAACACCTGATTCTGTTGGATTTTTTTTTTTTTAAAGAAGAGAGAAAATAGCCAGGTAGACAAATTAACACAAAGGTAACATTTTTGGGACCGTCTGGGCTCTGTGGCAGCGTTAGTTTGGGACTCTGGGCCGTTTGGGACCCTGGTGATGATTGGGGATGTTGCTCAGAGTCGGTGTCTGGAGTCGTGGCTGTAGCTGCCCGGAGAACTGCGGTTGCGGTGGGGCTTGTATGCATCCTGATAGGGGTCCTGGTAGTCCTGGTAGGGGTCCTGCTGCTCCCGGCTGTGCTGCGAGCCTGAAGACATGCGGTTGCGTCCCTTGTGCGCCCGCTCGTTGTGGTAGTTCTCGTCCGATGTCATCAGGTTGCGTCGCTCGTTCGGGGTCGAGTGGTCTCCCGTGTGGTTGCTCTGTCGGATCTTTTGGCTCTGCTGATCACATGAACACATGGAGGACACAGTGAGGCTGGAGACAGCACCACTTAACTAGAACACCCTGTTATGAGCAGTCAGAAAAATCTACGCGCATCCACATTAATGATCAGATTTGAATACGGCGTATATCTTACATTTCTCATTCAGAATTCACCATGCGGTCTCTATTGTGTGGTTAATAAATAGTTGGCATCACACTCATTGAATCTGAATGTATGCACCACGACATCAAGTCAAATTCCTCGTGATGTGTACCTGCAGTCCGGAGATGCTGGTGGGGTAGGGGGTGAGGGTGGTGGGCCCCAGGTTGCGCCCCAGCAGGGGGTTCAGGGGCGTGGCCATGGAGGTGTGAGTGGCCTTCCAGTACGCCTCCAGGTACTCGGCCAGGTGCTCGCAGGCGTCCTCCAGCTGGTTCTCGTCCAGGATGATGTCGAACATTTCCTGTTGGAGGCAGATGGTCAGAGGGAGGGAGCAGGCATGAAGACACTCATGGAAACAAGATGAATGACTTCCTGTTGTGTACAGACTGCCATCTTTATATTATATTAGAATTGAAAAACGTAAATAGATTTTAAGGGGCTGATTGGTTGCACTGAATGATTGCCCGCTGTGATTGGCTGAAAGAAGGTGAACGTAAATAAATGTTCACGTTACAATGGGATGGAGGAAAAATGGGAATACATATTTTTATGTTAAAACCAAAATCATTGGTATTATATATTTTTAATATATCTCATTTAGGTTTTAAGATGCACGAAATATGTCTGAATTGTATCTGAGATGACAATCACATATATAACACACAATATAAATACTGAAAAACTTAAATAACTCAATTGATTTTAAGGGGCTGTGATTGGTTGAAACACGGTGAATGTGAATCCATTTTTATTTTACAATTTGATTGACTAGAGGAGATCGTGTGAGTGGAAAAGTGGGAATAAATGGCTTTATGTTCAAACCTGTTTGCACATGATGTGTAAATACAAAATCATTGGTATTATAATATATATAATTCAGGTTTTAAGATACACAAAATATGTCTGAATTGTATCTGAGATGACATGGCAATCACATATACAGCACACACATCTATCACAACAAAACAAAACAGTATTATCCTTAGCCGTTTTAAAATGGTTAGATCACCAATAAGAAGGATATTTTTAAATAAATGTACAAGATGAAACAAAACAGTGGCCTATCTTTTCCTAATAATAAAAGTACGAGGCTAATAATAAAGCGCTGGTCACTCACTGGAGGACACTGAGCCAGTTTGTCCGCTGCCACCAGCTGGACGTTCAGATGTTTGCTCTGGGATTTCCCTCTGGACTTCACAAGCCGCTGCAGAACCTGCGGACAGAACACGATGCTCCACTTACTCTGAATTTATAAACTCAGTCTGAACCAACATCACGGGGTCGCTCAGTCCTCTACGACGTCGTCACGAGTGCAGAAAGGGAATCTAGCTCACGAGCAACGAAGTGACAAATAAAACAGCTGGGGACAATGTGCAGATTTAATGGTGTCCGCACTAATATCGAGGCAGAAACAAACGTTATCATGTCTATCTTTATCTTGTATAGGTCTAACATAAAGTTAATTGATTGAACTATTACTCCCTTCTTTCGTTTGTGAAATTAGATATTTGATGTACCAGCACCAATATTAGTGAGAGTCCACATAAAGAGAGCTTGTGTCTCTTAAAGCACATTTGTATTACCGGTCACAATATCTAAATGTGACTCCTTTCAAGCCCAAATTAATGACCCACATTACGGGGCGTACTTCTCCCGTCTCCTGGTTTTTACAGGCGATATCGCTGCTTCCTGAAGAGCCTGCAGACAGGTCAGTTCTCCTGGAGTGTGCAGTAACCTTTCATGCTAGGAGAAGTGTGGTGTAAAACAAACCAGGATGTGACTGCATTTAAACAAATGCACCGTTTCAAAATCAGACTTCTACTGATCTGTGGGAGGTCATTGAGGAGCAGCAGACATACTCTTCCATGCAGCTGCTGCACCAGTGGAGGGTTAATATCATCCTAACACAGAGACCGTTACCTGTCACATGTCTTCTTGTTTGTCTCCACCAAATGTAAACCAGATAAAAACGTAATTAAACCAGCGTGAAGCTACTTCTGAGCTTGTCAGTCACAGATATTTGGTTTTGCCGTCCCGACCCTCAGTACCTTTGGAGAGGAGACTTTAACGTGAACTATTATGGGGGCCAGGGAGGTCTTGAGGAGCTGCGCCGGGTGGTTGATGGTGTCGGCGTCCAAAATCACCAGCTGGAGGGAGCGCGCCAACTCAAAGATCCTCTCAATCTCACTCTGCACCTCCGCTGGAGAGACAAGGAACAATTCAGGTACACAAAACCACTATAGAAATGTTCATAGTTCTGTATAAACAATGGATTAAAGTTTAGAACAGTGTTTCTCAAACTGTTTCTCAAACTTTTTCGCGGACCACCTAACTCCACAAATATCCAAAATCATATCGTTTTTCTAGAACAGATTACAAATCGCCTGAAAATGGTACAAACAAGTGGCAACATGTGTGATGAAGGTGTTGCGCGGGGCTATATCATGCAATCGAAAGTGAAACGTAAGCTTGCTCCATTGCGAAGATATTCCCACGAGAGTGCGGAAAACTCAAATGAATTAATTTATTTCAAATGTGAAATGTTACCAATATACTCACAGACCACTAGAGGGCGCTCACGGAACACCACTTTGAGAAGCACTGGATTAAATTCACCCATTATGGAAATACCTAAAGCTTTCTCAATGTTCTTTTGTGTTTCTATTATAATGTTCTTACAGGTTTAGAAACATTTTAAGGCTTTATATTTTAAACTAAGCATACTTGGAAGAACTGAGATTATTTACCTAGACTGGAGCGAGTGTTGGATCGTTCGATGATGGCTCTCTTGCTGGGGTTGTTGAGCACAGACCTCTTTGCTAACGATATGTCTGCCGTGACTCGTGTGATAGATATCCTGTAAAATGGTGAGAAAGGAAAAAGCATTCACCAATATATCTGTGTCACTATCACACACACACGATCATTACGGGGTCCAATCAGCGGCCACGTTCGTCTTACCTGCCGTCAAACCTGTGCTTCAGGAAGTCAAACAGCGCTTTCTGCATCATGTCTGTAACCTGCAGGGGAAAGAGAGAGGAGAGTTAGGAGAAGGACGTAGTGATTGGTCGTTGATATTTCTGTAACTAAGGGCTGTATGATTATAAAATGATGGATACACGTTTGGGAAAGGGTGTTGAATATCAGATAATTGGTTAATAGGCACCTCTTAAATGTCTCTTTTCTAAGGCTACACAGTGCATTTCCGTCTCATGGAAAACAAAACTAATCTCAGTATAGTGGAGATTTTAAATAAGATAAGATTTCACCTAAAAACTTGATACAGTTTGTAACCCTTTCTCTTAAGTTCCCGAAGCCTAATGAAGTACAAAATGATGGCTGGACTGTGTGTCTCTTATCCCTCTTGCTTTTGTGTGTGTGTTGCAGTTGCTCAGTTTGTCAGCTATGGATCTTTGCGTCATGTGAAGGGTGTCCATATTAAACCAACACAGAAGTATCAACCACATCTGAAATCCTCCTCAGCACGTTATCTTAATAGTATATGACTTTACTACTTTGATATTGAGTTGAAGCCACTCTTTGAAGACCATCCACATCTACACTGAACAAAAATATAAACGCACTCTGTGCAATAAAAGGCCACTCTGAAACGTGCATTTTTGCTTTATTGGGGGGGTCTGGGGGGTTCCGAAAACCAGTTCGCACTTCGCACAGCCATTGAAGAGGAGTGGACCAACATTCCACAGGCCACAATCAACAACCTGATCAACTCTATGCGAAGGAGATGTGTTGCACTGCGTGAGGCAAATGGTGGTCACACCAGATACTGACTGGTTTTCGGACCCCCCCCCCCAGACCCCCCAATAAAGCAAAAATGCACGTTTCAGAGTGGCCTTTTATTGTGGCCAGCCTAAGGCACACCTGTGCAATAATCATTCTGTCTAATCAGCATCTTGATATGCCACACCTGTGAGGTGGGATGGATTCTAATTATTATTATTAAGTGCTCACTATCACAGATTTCTTCAGATTTGTGAACAATATTTGAGAGAAATGGTTATTTTGTGTATATAGAAAATGTTTTAGATCTTTGAGTTCATCTCATGAAAAATGGGAGCAAAAACAAAAGTGTTGCGTTGATATTTTTGTTCAGTGTAAAAATCCCAAATGAGTTTTTCTAAACCTCCTCCAACAAATAATAAAAGCTCTTTTCTTCCACTCATCATGATAATTACAGTACTGGATATTGTCTCTTTCCTGCGTCGCTTGTAACACTTTCATAACCAGTAGTGGAAGCAGTTAAAAGCCAAACATCTGCCAGTTACTCAACATATTTTCCTCTGACCTCCTCGTCTCCTTGTTAGTCTCGCTGCAATCTGGATGTTACGTGGGCGCTGACACACTCACAATTAACTGCGCCAACAGCGAGCTATTTTGGGGACTCAGGGAAACATCTCCCTTCAGTAATCTCGGTGCACTGCAAAGGCAAATCAGTGACTTTGATTTTCTGTCTAACGATAAGGGACGGTTGCTCACCTCATAACCTTTGAGCGAGGGTCCCACCAGCACCACAGGCCTCATGGAAGGAACCACGTCGTACGGGGGGACGTGCTCCGTCTGTCAGCACAAACACATTTTAATCAGCAGCAGAATAAATATGAACATTAGCTTTGACATAAAAGATATGCACAGCAGAGAAGTGTAAAGGAGTCAGCTGACCTTCAATTACAGTGACGTGTACTGCCACTCTGAGGCAAATGATAATGCACTTTGTCAAACATACATACTGATGACACGATTACTGATAATACAGCCAATAATTATATTATATTTAGTTAAGTGACTTGATTTTAAAGACACATTTGAAGGAACATGTTAGTACATTTTGACGTGTACATTTTTACCGACCAATTAACGCTATACCAGACTTTTAGGGAATTTTACCGATCAATTGAGGCTACTTGATTTATTTTTGTCTTGAGTTTAAATTGTATTTGGCAATGGATATGAATTCACTGGAAACTGGAGAAAACGGAAAGCCTGGATTCATATTCTTAAAATCAAGTTATCTATTTTTTTTTAACCAGTTAACCCCCGAGTCTGTTTCTCAGGCCTCAGGCTCGAAAATGACATTCCCAGAACAATTGACTATAACTTCACTTCTAATTTCGATTTTGATGATTGACATCTCTTTTGAACCGTTAGAGCCAATACAATCGAGCGGAAGTTCCTAAAATCCATCTAAACATTACCCATTGGTGAATGAGTGATGCGTAGCCAGAATGCCCGAAACCAGAAGCTGTCATACACTCTGGTAGCTATCATAGCAGCTATGAAAACTCCGTTATTGACATAAAAATGGAATAATGGATTATCAGTAATCATTTCAAAGTGACAGACACATTGGATTAACCTTCAGCAGCGTTGTTATCGTTTTAATGCCATTGAACACGACTTTTGATCAGAAACAGCAAAAGGTAAGACTGACAAATTGGCCATGTTTGCTCCGTAAAGCTACGTGTCTGGGTTTGTTTCCCCTGTCGCGAGTTTTGATCGCTCAGTGATGATATTTATATTTCTGGAATCTGTGGAATCTCAGCTTGCTAATCGATATCTTAGTTGTGCTGATCCGATAAGTAATAAGAGTATTTTACCGTGAGTTCTGTGCTAAGTGCGTTAGCATTTTTTCGCTCAGGGCTAATTCAGAGCCTTTGCTATTACCCTTGTGTTTCGTTTAGCTAAAAATGAATATTGTCTGATAGCTGAGTTTCTTCCCGTTAAGTGGGTATGACACATTCATAGTTTATTAAATGTTAAGAAGCCCTCAGACGCTGTTTCTTGCGTCCGGAAATGTCAAACTATTCATTTAGATAAATCTCCAAAAACAGCATCCAATACAATACATTTTTAACACCAATTGTGAAATATCTTCTTCTTTCCCCAACATGTTATCCAAAGCTTCACGAGGAGAGGAAGCAGCACTTATACACTTGGCACTCGAGTACTTTGTGATCACAGAGATGATGACTAGGCGCTGTATTATGGGACATGATATGGGGTTGTAACTTCCTGTGCTGCCGGCTCCTGTCATTTCATGATGGTGGCAAAACACGAATTTAGAAGAAGATGGTGAATGATTTTTTTTTACCGTCACCAACTTACCACTTTCTGTTTCTGCTTTCCTGTAGGAGGGGAGAGAAGACAGTCGTCAGTATCCGCTGCTAGAGGAGGCGCCGCCACAATATCTCATGCATCAGAAGAAAATCTTTGAAAATGAAAGCTAGCAATGATATGATAAACACAGCATTCCTATTAGTCCTAAAGTCATATTCACACATGAGTGCAGTTCAGGGGGGGTTCATAGTCTTGTCGTTGGGTCTCAGAACGCCTGCAGTCCTCAACTGGAGGAAGAGGAGGATCATGGGAAAATGTACCAAAAACGTATGCTCTACGCAGAGAATGGGGAAGGGTTTAGAATCGACTACGTTGTTGTTCAGGAAGTGGGCTCTAAGCTGGCTACTAACAGCCCTCTCCCCCTGACCGATGTCCTCACCTGCGGAGGATATGAGGGGCCGGATAGAGGCAGAAACCTCATCCTCTACACTGGAAGAAGAGTTCCCTCCAGACTTACTGGAAAAGACAAGAGGGGGTAAAGAAAGACAGACACACACCATGGTATTAATGTGGAAAAATGTGCAAAACAATGGACACAAATATTATGTAACGCTTATGTTATACAGCAGGATTAAACATATGGTGCTTTTTAGACTTCCCAACATCTCTGAAAGGCTTTTATGTAGGTCTGCTGTTTTTCATAATATCCCTGGTTGACGGGGTTTAATTGCCTCTTGCCGTGTGCAAAGCTTTGGGACAAAAAGCCACAGAAGCCATGCTAGTAAGTGAAGCCCTCCAGTCTGGTGAGATTAGTATTAAACTCAACACCCCAGGCTCGAGGAGAGTTACTGTACAAACTCTAGACGACAGCACCTTCAAGACACATTACACACTGAAGCTAAGAGGCTAATTACAGCTATTACAACGGTTACAGGCAAGTGATGGAGTAGTCATAAGCAGACCTGCAGAAATAACCGCTCGTACTCATTTTGTGTCTACGTTACATGTCATGTGACCACGTAAGGCTCAGTGAGATTGAAGTGTGGTTTTCTGCGACTTACCCTTGGACTCGCCCTCTCTTCTGCTCCTGCTGCAGCCGGATGTTCTCGAGCTTCAGAGGGCTGGGGATGAAGCCGATCTCACAGCCCTCCTTCACTAACCGCCCGATCCACCAGTCGTTGTTGAACTTCTGCACAGCGCAACAAAACACAAGGGAAATCTTTAAAGGCAAGGCACGTTTATTTATATAGCACCTTTCAACACAAAGCAATTCAAAGTGCTTTACAAAAATGAAATGATTGTTTACTTAACAGATTAAACAATGATCACATAACATAATCTACTTATTTCTATTAATAGTTATCACCGCAATATACTGTATTTAATTTGGTCTTAATGTACATTATTTAATTTAATATTCTGTTCTTGTACATATCATATTCTATTTACATGTATATAGACTTCTTGCACTATTTTTTTTCCTTTATTTTGTATTTTATTATATATGTTGCATTGTTGGAGGAGCTCAGGTCGGAAGAATTTCATTTAGAAATCCACATTTCGAGAGAAATTGAGAAACTGGGATCGATGGTAGGCAAAAAAAATGCCGACAAATATCTTGATAATTGGTTAATCATTAAGGAAACTGCTATTTTAAGTCTTTAAAAACTAAAGAAATGTGCCGTTCACTGGGTTTCATATCATATATTACAGTGAATATCTTTGGATTTTAGTCTGAGAAATCCACATTTTGAGAGGATTTGAGAAACTGGGATCCATAGTAAAAATAGTGTCAAGTTACAAAGCACCTCTTTTATGTGGAGGAAATCCTTGGCGTCGAAGGAGATGGCGGTGGCCGGCACTGGAACATCCTCATCCAGAGCGCCACAGTAGCTGACGTTCGTCCTCACAGCGAACGCCACAGGTTTAGTCTGCAGGACGGACACACACAACATTTAGCCAATAAGATCACTATATATTCCTCTACAAAGTCAGCAGGGACGATTTCAGACTGATGTACTTTTCCCAAAGATATTGGAGTGACTGTTATTTTGTATATTGATATATATTGATTGTTGTGCTTTTACAGTATAATTTCCACAACTCTTATTTTTCTGTGACTTTCTAATTTATAATGGGTCTTCTGAAAATGTGATCAAATCTGCTGCGTCAAAAATATACATACAAAATAACCAAACTTCATGATTTTAGTTTTGTGACAAAGTAGAAAGTCCTCCAATCACTCCATCACAGAAAAATAAGAGTTGTAGAAGTTATTGAAAAGTCAAGACTGTCATGAAATACGTGTTCCTTACAAGTGTATGCAAGCTTTTGACCACAACTGTATACATATTTTTGTATATTTTTGTATTCGGGATTGTGGGAAACGGTATTTCGATCTCTCCGTCTGTACACACAAACGGAAAAATTGACAATAAAGTAGACTTTTGACACAGCCATTAGCTCCAGTTTTCTCATTAGCCTTTCTAGTGTGTGAATTTAAACGTAGCAGCAGATGAATTAGTCTAAGAGCACCTTGGCTCTCTCCAGCTGGACGGTGGCCTGCTGCTCCCTCTCCTGCGGGCTCTGTCCCGGTCCTTGGCTCTGGCTGGGGCTCTGGCTCTGGACCGGAGCCGGCACCTCGCGCTCCTCCTCCAGAGAGACATCTGAGTCTGATGGTCTGCTAGTGTATGAATCAGCTGAGCCCTGCACACACACACACACACACACACACACAACACAAAAGCCTTGAACCTTGCAAACTCACGTTGTTAGAGCAGAAACAACAACAATGCATTGAGAGTCAAAACTATGAGAAACTAGGTTAAATTATTATATCAATTGTCAAAATGATGAGAATCAAAAGTATTTTTTATTTTATCCTTTTCTTGGCAGAACTGGGTTTTAGATGCCTACTACTAACGATAGACTTGATTATTTAGGGACCATCAAAGTCTGTTTCCCAAATGTTTCAGAGACCAGAATCAACTGTTAAGGCACTTATTGTAAAATAGTCATGTCAGGCGATATTGCGGTAATATTTTGACCACTTTCCAGCGAATACAGAGGGCAAAAGCTACATTGAAAGTAACAGGAAATGCCACAGTATTGTAAATGTGAGATCAAGGCAAGGCTTTTACACAGTAGCACTCCTAAGAGGGTTGATTCATTGAGGCATCTCTCCAACGTCAAGGAGAGAAGAAGTGGACGAAATGGCTTAAAAGACAAAAGTACTGTAGCTCCAGCTGCAAAGCAAAACCAGATCCACTTAAGGAAAAGCTTCTTTATGGGACCGAAGACTGTCTTTTTGGGTTCACATCAACTTGCATGGCCAAGTCCAGCCTGGTGTCTTGGCACTGTGAATGCAATACAGGTGAAATAGATGATGCAGAAAAGAGACGCCTGCCAGGAGCATCAAACAAAGTGGAATTTTCTTTCCCGGAACGTCAGCAGTTTGTATGACTACACACACTGCCAACAAAACAAAAAAATCACACTGAAGACACAATTCTGGAAAGTGATGACTTTGATTACGACTCCCTAAAAAAGGCGGAGCAGATTATGCATCTTTTGGACCAGGATGTTTCATTTGACTTTCACTTGCCTGATGTTATCGTCCCTACAGTCATCATGCCACTGACACACAGTGCAGCATATCTACGCCTTGTGCACATTTCCACACATTAACTCGTACATAATCACAGAGGCTGAGGCGTGTGCAAACATCAATGTCCCGGTTAGTCACGGTTTTATGGAAGGCCAAACCCCAGGAGAGGAAAAAAATATGCATTGCAAGTGAAAACTGAAGATGAATGATGATATAAATTGTAAAAAATTGAAAGAGATGTAAGCTAAATATGTAGGCAACGTATCAGTACGTTTAATCTCACAACCTGACTTTGTTGAGAGATGTATGAGTTTTAGATTCCTCCTCATTACAAAAGGACACATGAATTCCTGGGCTGCTGCATTGAGTGTTTGCAGGATTCTAAGATATGAGAAAATAAATGAATATATATATAGAGGAGATATGCGTTTATAATTGACCCTTTTATTCCCAGGCTCTTATCCGTATAGATCGGCTAATATTGGTCCTGGACTGATTTTCCAAATACCACAGATCACATGAACGTATAGATTTAGATGCCAGAAATGTGGATTCCTAACTGCTGTATCAAGAATCTCTCCATCCTTATTAAAAAGACGGAAGTTTCAAATGTCATTTCAGCTTGATGACACATTGAGTCATTTGGAAAATACTATGAATCATTAGCATTAAGATTCATCACCAAAAAACACCAAGGTAATTGGCTTCTTCTGCATGAGCCAAGACACTTCATACAATAAAATAAAAACAGCAAATAACTTTAGTTGGATTGATGCAACTTTAAAAAGGGCAAAGACTTTTAAATAACTGATCATTTTAATCAATAATTTGTGTCCATATCTCTGCATTAATCCTGCAGCATTTTGACATATGAGGGGAGGCAAGAGTGGATATGAAATATAGTATTTTTTTCTTTCCATCAGATTTCTCTTTGTTTCCTTGCCGTCCTTTTTCCTGCACTCTAAGGTTTTTTCTTATTTCACTCAAGTGCTTTGAGACATGCTAGACTTGCAGTATTTGATCCCGCCACACAAGGAGAATTCCAGTAATGCAACTATTCCTTTTTTTTGTTTTTGTTGCTGGGACATGTCTGGACCAAGTGCTTTCTTCTGCCGTGTTAATCTAAACAATCAGCCACTAATGAAGATTCAATTAAGGAAGACCATTAGTCTGCAGAAGATCAATCAAGCTGGTCATCCCAGCTAAGCACTTTTCGCTTTTTACAAGCTAGCAGCAGCAAGGTCTGACATCAGCTCGTCTTCATCGCGTGCATCAAATCACAAAGTGCATGTTTGAGGAACCCAAAAGGAAATGTCAAGCTTCGTGCACGATTTCTAAACAACTCAGATTCATTGCTCCAATAGGTAAATAGTCAAGTATGGTAAAAGTAACGGGGCATTTCACAGATTTTACACGTCATGATAAGTAGATGCTCTGAAAATGGTTTTATAACCTCTAATGATGTCACAGTGATGTCCTGAGGGTTATCTAAGCATGAGGTGCTTTTTAACCAAAAAAGCTTGGATAAGAAACTGGGAATTTAGAGTTTGCAGGGAGGTTATAATGGTAACATAAGTTGAATAGTGGGACTGGTGGTTAAACCCATACATTACAACTGACTACAAACAAGGACATCTTGGCCTTTGCTTCTTCCAATGTCCTTTTTGGAACTTCCATCTATCCATCAAATGTATGAAAATGTAACACCTTGACTATCACTTTTAGACTAACAGATATCATTTAATATACGATGGATTCCGGTTTGTGGAAAGCCTGAAAACTTGACTCCAATCGTCATTGTATTTGTCCTCAAGACCATTTAGCCTCCATATTTTTTTTTTTATAAATCCTTCAATCCAACACGAGCAAGTGCCTGTGAACATCATCTCATGCATCTGTGTGGAAGCGTTAAGGTAGCACTGTAGCATCCGAGCTATTATCCAATGGAGTAGCTTCAGCATGTGACTCATCAGCATCAGAATCCACTTAATGACATCACGATGCATGTTTCTCCTCGGCAGAGCCTATACATAACGCAGTCACAGGGTCACATCGAAAATACCCGGCTGCATTTTTCTTAAAGTGATAAATGCTGAAACATTCATCATCTGGATGTGACCATGTTATGGGCCTTAGGGGAGAAAGGAGTGATTAACATCTTCCCATCTTTGGTCCATCTCTGAGAGTGTGATGAAATGTCTCGTTCATACTTAAATCATGTAGACATCACATACAGAAACACACGTCACACGCACATACAGATGCACAGAAATGTATAAATTGCTGTGTGAATGTCACACGTCAGAAGCCATCTGCCTAATGTGCACCCCCCCTCCACACACACACACACACACACCCACCCAACCCCCTTCCAGTGAAGCATAGCCCACGATCACGCTACGCTGTACCCATCAAAGGCCTCCTGTGTGTGTGAGAGTGCATTTCTTTCATCAATAAACCCACAGCAGATTCACACACACATCCGAACACTCACCGCCTCCGAGTCTTCAAATCCATGCAGGTACAAATTGTCATACATGGAGGTTTGATATTCCAACGAGCGCCTCTAGAAGAATGAGGGGGAAAAATGAGAGTGGAGGCGAAGCAGGAAGGAGGGGGCACCTCAGAGGAGGAAACAAAAAAAGGATGGATGGGGGGGAATGACGACAATCCCTTCTCTCCCACAGCAGAGAAGAAGAATTTAAAAAAAGATCTCCCCTCCCGTTGGATCACGCCTGGTCCTCCGGAGGCCCGTTGATGGATGCAGCTTCTCCCTGATCTCACGGCGCTGCTGGCTGGCTTCACATTATAGGATGGAGAGGCTCTCCCTGGAGGTAGCCCAATCCTGGCATTTCATTTCATCACACACACACACACACACACATATACATATACACAACGAGCAGCAGTAGCAGCAGCAGCAGCAGCAGCAGCAGCAGCAGAGCAGTGGATCCTTCCTCAATATCCAAGCCTGATGACAGAGTCAATGTGCAGGCAGCTGATTGGCTGGCTGGCTGTCCACTCAGCTTGGATGAGCGCTTTCCTTGATTTTTTTTTTTTTTGTGCGGGGAGGTAGCAAGGATCGGGGGAGGGGGATGGAGGAGGAAAAAGAGGGGAGCAGCATCCTCCATTTCCCTGTCAGCGCTCATCCTCACTCGCCTATTGATCCTCCAGAGAGAGCAGATACATACCTTCAATCCCATTGTGATTACACGCAGAGGGTTCATTCCTTTATACACTGGATCCATGTGTTTGAAAATGTATTTCCACATGTGAAGCAAATCCAGAGGGACATTTCTATATAGTCACATGGTCTCAATAGGTGGACACATGTATTGGACCACAAGGATTTTAGAAATACTGAGACCACATTTCCTCCCAGTGCATTAGGACTCAATGTTTTATATTGCTGGATATTATATAAACCTCTATAGCACAAACTCGAGGCCCGGGGGCCAAATCAGGCCCTTGGTGGATTTAATTTCGGCCCGCAGGATAATTTCTAATTCCGATTAGATCTGGCCCGCCGGTATATTGCATGCACACCTTCACTCCATCCTGAGGGTCTCCTCAGCTCAGAGCCTGACCCCAAACATTGATGACCTTGCACCCAAGATGAGATGCCAAGTATCTGAACTAGCATCACAGAGCAGCACACTGAGTTCACATGGATGTTTCCTTCTGCACTTTCTCTCTCACGACAACAGGGCATGTTTCGTTTTCTCTTTGAGGGAAATAGTTTTCTTGAAGCTGTTGTTGGCCTGTGGAGAAATGTAATCATAAGAAATGACTCCAGCTGCAGATAGAGCCATAAGAAATGAATGCTACTGATTATTTAATGTTTAATGTTGTTTTTATAGGCAATCATTTAAGCTTTGTTAGTTCCAGGTTTAATATGTGCAATAAGTTCATTTCAACAAGTTCTGCTATAAACATTGAACCAGTCCGGCCCTCGACTAGTACCCATTTTTAATGTTGGCCCACTGTGTATTTGAGTTTGACACCCCTGATGTACAGTATAGATAGACTATGCATGCTTTACTTCTTCTTGATCATATATTTAATGATCTATATCACAAAATATATCTAACTTTAGTGCAGAATTCTGGGAGGCAATTATTTTAAATGTATGTAACACCAACTATTTGTTATTATATTAAAATGTTTGTATTTTTTGACAATAGGATACTGTAGGCATCAGTATCGATATCCAGCCCCAGGTCTTTATATATTTATTTCCTATTTAAACTTCTTATATCCAAAATAATCTAAGGTTTGAGTCTCATCATAACTTTAAAAATGATATCTCAAATGGCCAGTTTCTTGTATTGTATAATTTCGGACAACTGAAACGGACTCGAACCATCTCTCTTAACAAAGCTTGTGTAATGTACTTTACTTGAAATTGAAGCTATGGATATATCTCTGTCTTTCCTTAACGGCAATTAGGAAATGTTTAATGAAAATGTAATCATTTCCCAACCAGTGACAGTATTCTACTTTAAATCCCAGGCTTGTGTGTCAGTACCTGTCTGAGGATGAAGCTGGTGGAGGTGGTGCTGCCATCAGATCTCTTCAGACGGCTCCTCCTGGAATAAGTCCCTCGATTCACCTGAGTGGGAAAATATAACAAGATTTCATCCTGCAGAAACACTTTCTATGTTCAAGAGTCTCGGAATTTCTCTTTGTGAGAATCCGTTGCATTAAATGAAGCCTTATGCAGCTAATACACGATCCTTCACATATTTAATACATGTTTTTTTAAAGTACAGCACAATAGCATCAGCCCTACAAACACACTTGCAGGTACGATCATCATCTAACACCACAAAATCAGACTTATACTGGATGTCTTTTCACTAGCTCTCCTGCACACTACTTTCCTCCGTACCGCCTGACTTTCTCCATTTTGTTCCGTTTCTCGTCCAAAAAGTCCAAATATAACCAGCAGAGTTAATCTCCAGGGAGCTCAATTAATTATCTGCCAGTGATTTGCCCCATTTCTGTTCAAGTCTCCAGAGTTAATGACAATGTCAGTGTAAAAAAGACAGAACCTACTTCCCTGAATTTATAAAACAGGGCCACTGATCTGGGCCAGCATCTCGCCTCTGTCTCAATTCAAGCCAAAACCAAGAAGAGATGTGAAAAATAAAGTTGGCTAACTCTCTGAATAATGTTCTATAATAATCCGCCGGTCGCCTTGAACGATCAATCAAGTCAAAAGAAAAGAATAGTTATCTAACAGAGGAAGATACAGTCCTCTAATTACAGGTGAACACATTAAACCTCGGAAAATACATTTTGAATCTTAAAAAAAACGTGAAATTATTCTTGTATGTTTGGTATAAGCTGTGGTCCACCTAGCAGCATTTAATTTCAATGCAATGGCTTTGAATGAACAACTAGGTTTAACACAATACAATGAAATGCTGCATGGTTTGGGAGTTGACAAACAATAGTATTTATTCAATCAATAACATGATATAACTTCAAATGATCCCCATATTAATCCCCATCTTCCCACCCATAATAACATTAACATTATGCAAACAATTTCAAGAGACTCAGGTCAAAAACATTAATGTTAGTCCCACTGAAATTAACTTTGTGTTGCTCTGAAAGAACATGTGGTTTATTAAAAGTCTAGCAAAATAGAAAAACGATATAGTTCTCAAGTAAGTAAACGTACACCTGGTCTAAAATGCATATATAATCAACATAAGTGGTTTTGTTTCTTAGAAAAAGGTCTCAAACCCGAGTTAAATCAGGGCATTTTGGTCACAGGGAGTCATGGAGTATTTCCCAGCTTGCAACTTTTAGTAGAAAGGTGTTCAAATGCAAAAAAGGTACAACTTTTTGCCTGAGACTCACTCGGTATTCAGCGTTGACAGAGTAAACAGCTGTTCGTTATTATTTGCCGTAAAGTAACTGTCGCGAAGTAATCATCCATTTAAGGTAGTTAATTAAGAACCAACCTGAAAGATGGGCGCTTGGATGCCCTCTCCGATTTTGTTCCGTATGTAGACGTGTCGAGACATTTCTGCCAGGACATCGGTCCAGAGGCCGGGCTGCTGCTCCGGGCCGGTCCAGCGGAGGGAGTTCGGGTTCCGGTGCTCCAGCTTCAGGTGTTCCGCTGCTTCCTGCAGGATCTCTCTCATGCACAGGCTGCTTCTGCACCTGAGTGATGGACGGAACTATTTTTAACAAACCGGAGGGGTGGGGGCGAGCTTAAATTAGCCTGAAAAGTAGGGTAGCTGTCTTAAAGAGGCACATTGTGACTATTTTCAGGGTTGGTTGCAACAAGGAGCAATTCATAATACACATTAGTACTTACTTTCCAAATTATCAGCATCCAAATATAGTCAAAGTACCAACAGTAAAAAGTTGACTCCATGCATCACATTAATGCACACAATGTTGACAGTATATTCTATAATTTATTGCATTCTGTTTCAATGTGAATTACTGCTTTATTACAGTGTTCTTAATATAGATCGCTATCTGTGTTCTTTTTTTAAATGTTTTTTTTCAAGTAAAATTCCTCGTACGTGTGAACCTACCTGGTAATAAACCTGTTCCTGATTCTGATTCTAAAAGTAGTCATTGTGCAGTTATATGATATGTTTTATAATGATTGATCATGAAAGTGTTCTCAAAGCTGGTAACGGTGCAGCTAGTTTGAATGACTTTGTATACTGCAGGGTAGCTTGTGGATTTACTCCAGGTGGAACTAAAGTCTGATGTAACACTTGATTATATTTCACATCATTCATCCAGATCTGTAAAGAAACTAAAGGGATTAAATACACGTAGTGACCTCTGAATTCTTATCAGGAAGAAGTACAAAAGCAACACATGGTGTACCTCAAAATGTTACTTTTGCCTACAGTAATATTGTTGATGCTACTCCAACAAGGTTGTGGCATATTCTTATAATAGAGCATTGTTCAAAAGTAGGCAATTAGGTCATGCATTGGAGCTTTCACTGTGGAGTTTAAAACCCACAAAGCATTATACATCCATCCCCATGCCTAATTGTGTACAAATCTCTTAGTAGAGTTGCCAAAAATAGTTACATTTCATCAGTCCCCAGCCTTTTGTTTCAACACTTTCTGTGCTTTTTTGTGTGTGTGTTGAGATCAATAGCCAAACGTCTGGTGCTATTTCGATGCATATTGTGCTGTGCAAACCCCTCCTTGAGATCTGAGGATCACCTGCTAAGGTGTATTAATACCGGTCATTTTAGAAACACTGCATGCTGCTGTGACTGTCTTTGCCCAGCAGATGGCACTATTGTCATTCAAAACAGCTACGGGTGTTTTAAGGCTGAGGTATTTTACTGCTGCAGGTCTAGAGGGTGGTGTCATGAGAATGCATGGAGGTCAATACTCTGAATTTGGGCACATAATCCATTGTGCTCTGTCTTAAAAATATGTCATGTATACAAGAGTAAGCTATTAACCTTGCTCACTTAATTGATAACACCATTATAGTTGTGTTTGTGTAGATAACATGTGTGCCATGTCTTAAAAAAGCCCTGCAGGGGATCAGCAACATCTTCCTTTTAACAGGAGCCATTTGTATTCTTGTTTGGCTCTTCCGGTGGACAAAAATAACCGAGAACACTTTGCCAGTGATCATGCAGTCCTCCATCTATCTTTCCAATATATTTCACGCTGAGTGCTCCACATCTGCAGGTTGTTACCTGAGTGTCTCTGCACTCACCTAGCCTTAAAATATCTGAGTCACTATGCTTTGAATAGCTCTCTCCTCCTGTTGAACGTGAAGATTGGTCCACATTTAAACCACTTTGTTGCCTGTGATGAATCCCTTGAGACAGCCTCGTGGTCCAGTGGCACGTATTTGTGGCTTTGCAGCAGAAGCATGTGAGTCCAAGAAACGACAAATGTAGTAACAGCTTTCTACGTCTCTGAGAACTTTTTATAAGGTCCTTCAAAGATATGAAAATGAGCCGCTTTGTTTCATGGACTTATGTCTTCACGTGTTCAGCGACGCTTTGATCAGTCAAATCTTCTAAGAGTGGACGTGGTGGATTAACAAACTTTAAAGTGGGAGGATTAAGTTGTTTTTTCATGGTTGGACACTTTTGATCCAGACTGATTTTATATAGGAGCATTTGAATGAACGTTTGGATGTGAAATGAAGTCTAAATTGTCCTTAATGGTTAAAACCTAAACAAAATAACACTTACACAACCAGAATATAAGTTAAAATGGAGTCTGTTAACAAAACTGTGCAAAACTCAATTCTTATAATTGTTTATTTTGACATCATGTTGGCTAAAATGTACGATAAGTCAATACAAATCAAGCTATAATTATAAAAAGTATAAGTAAATAATAGAACAATTATTGTGTTCATATATCCATAAGTGAAAGACCTGGTCGAAATAGTTATTATAATACAGTTTGTATAATTATGAATACGTTTAGGAAACAATCCACCAAAACCCACACAAGAGTCAAATGTGACGGGGTCGTTGTTGAGGCCTTTTCTTGAGTGCATCTTTTGTTTTTTTGTAATATTTATGGACTTCAATTTGATCCAGTTTTCTAAGTGGAAGGGCAAAGAATGATTCAGATGAATAAATAAAAGAAAGTAGTGCCCAAGTGACCCAGAGGTTTTACCAGCAGATTCAACTCTCCCTGCTCGCTGGACTATGAATAATAAACACTGGAGTGCAGCTCAGAGCAACGATGTGAGAACGGGCGCTACGTTGTTGGAGGTAAATGGGTTTGTAATTAAAAATGTGAGAGTAAATCGCTGCACTGCTGAAAATTACATGTGAAAGGGCAACAAATCTACTTAAAACCCCAAACTCGATTTTACGACTAATACACTGACATGAATAATGAAATACCTGCACAGGTAACTTCTGCCCTGTCCTCCACCTTCTTCACCTTCCTTTGCGTCTATTATTCATCAGTTTAAGATCTCCTGCCTACAGGAAAAATAGAAAAGTAATCACGATGCTATAAAGGACAACATGGTGATTGACCTGCATGCATGTCTCCTCTCAAGACACGTCAATTATTAAAGACACATGATGGAAGCTGAGGGATAAGACACTACAAAGAGCAGCGAGTAACTCATGTCTTCGAGTCAAACCACTTTAGAGACAGAAAGAAAATCAGTGAGTGGATAAAAAAAACCTCTTTTTGGACACTTTTTTGTTCCTGTATTTTGCAGGTGTTAAAATCTTTGGGGAAAACAGACATATGCTCGTTTTTAAATCTTGAAAAAAGTTTATTTGAATCTTGAGACTTGTTTAAATATTGTGGTTGAGCGTTCAGCATGCAAAACCAAAAATATTGGCACCAAAATTGATTTATTCATTTTTTTTTCCTCCTCCTTTTTTTTTTTTTACAGTGCACATTATACAAAAATATAGAGTAGCAAAAGTTCACAGTGTCCAAAAGGCAAAGGTTATGTCAAATTCACATCAATCATTATACAACAGCAGAACGGAGAAGTCCATAAGGATCTTTAAAAAACGTTTTTTAAGTACAAAACACAACCTTTTCTGTCACAGCACAGGGAGAGGACGCAGCCAATATTCCAGCTGAGTAGGCCAAATACATACACACATATTTGTACACTTTATACACACATGTACTGTATTTTGTGTAAGAGTGTGGTTTGTTGTGCACAACACCTGAATGCATCACTTGGTATTTACAATTTAGAAACACAATGGGATATATATACATGTCGCAGGATGGAGTGACTTAAATATTAGAAATATGGTCCTGTTTTAGTAGCATATTACTTGTAAAATGATTTTATTTTAAGAGTCAGAATAATTTCCAAGAAGTTTCCTGAAAGTATTTAAGTCGCAAAATATATTTAACATATATGGAGACTAGACATTTGATGTAAGTGTTTCTATTAAAGACAATTCTGTTTTCCATGTCCTGGAAATATGAGAAAAAATGCCCCAAAATCGATAAAATATGATACAGTGACATCTGTGAACATACGGAAAATAATTAACAGAAAAGTCAACACGTCATTTTTTACAATGTGCAGCACATACGGTAGTGAGCAGTGTCAGAAATGTCTTCTTCAGTGTCTTTTCCGTTGCTGTTTCTGCTAAATATGTCCCACTGCGTAGGATGAAGAATGGTGATGTTTTTCACAACAAATCATTTCAGTCCTCTGGTTTTCATCACAGATATCAGTCTTATGTGTCCAGGGTAAATATTATACATTATTACTGAGTCCTCTGAACCCACCTGCTGAAAATGAGGGAAACGGAAAATCCCCAAACTAGCAGATGGGTCTCCGCTCAGTCCGGTGAACATCCAGATAAAAAAACATCGTCCAGGAAGTCTGGATCCTTCACACTGAGCACAAACAAGGCGGTGAAGTAAGGGAAAGTTCTGTGAGTGTTGGTTTCATTATCCACCATTTTTTTTGAAGAATAGGCAAGAACAAAAAGCCCGCCAGCTGTCATGGCAACAGGAGACTTTGTGTGTGTATTTGAAGAATGCGGAAAACTTAAAGGACACTCAAGGTGTGGTCACATTTGAGTCCTGCAGAATGTATTATACTGGGATTTAACACCTTTTTTGTAGAATATTAAACTACGAGCAGCGACTTATGAGGATTTTGTCTCATGTGACCAAACCTTTGAATGGCTTTCAAGGATTTCCTCCACATTGGCAGCTAGAGTTTAGGAAGAAAAAGTGTTTTAAATGGTGTACGCTCCAAACCTTATTTTCTTTGCATGCTGTACAGTAGCAACTCGTATTTCTATGAGTGAGGAAACACTTCATGGTGGGGTCTTGTGAGAGTGAAAGAGGGGTGCTTTGTGTTCAGAGCCTCCTCTCAGCTGTGCAGGTAGGTCCTGCAGGGCGAGTCTGGGTGGAAGTCGTACTTGCCCAGGCTGGGGGGGTAGTAGGTGGTGGCGAACATGTTGCTGGCGGGCAGCGGGGAGGGGAAGTGGTTGCACGTCTCGTCGTTCACGTGGAGATTGTTCTTGTTTAACGTCTGTAGGGTGGAGACACACGGAGAGAGATGTTACACACCTTTTCAAATCTGTGAATCTGTTATTATCAGAGCTGGAAGAAGTATGTCTGCTTATGCTAATTAATGCAACTTGTGCCAATTGCCCAACATAATGCAAGTTAGCATCCGGCAGTTTCTATATATATATATCCTTTATTTAACCAGGTAAAAGTCTTATTGAGATTACATTTCTAACATTGAACCTTGGGTTACTAAACATTTCCAGGCTCACAATAGCACTCTGCTGTCAAACAGACTATAACAGTTAGCTAGAGACAGAGATGGCAAAAGTACACACATCCTTTACTCAAGTAGAAGTACAGATATACGCGTGTTTAAAAGTACTGACTAAACTTCTTTACTCAAGTAAAAGTAAAGAGGCTTTGAAATGTACTTCAGTAAAAAGTACCCATAACTAGCAGCTGTTTTAAAGAGTACCTGACCTCCCTTTATATTAATAGAACAATAATGTCATTGTTAGCTAATGAATGTTTCCATGCTGAACAACGGCAACATGACAACGTTTTCATTGGTCCCTCTTCTTTAGAGAAGACCAGGAAATGATGGATACACGGATCGTGTTCAAATCAATAGGCACGCAATGACTCTAAATAATAATGATCACGCCACCAAACACACATTCAAACTAAAGGAACCAGCCTGTTTGG
>CALSBZ010040950.1:38609-53090 GCA_943591055.1 Gobionotothen gibberifrons
TGTGTGTGTGTGTGTCTGTGTGTGTGTGTGTGTGTGTGTGTGTGTGTCTGTAAAAAATAGAGTAATACATGACAACATTATAATTAAAATGATATGAGTAACAATATAATGGTCATGTATCCTAGGGTGTGTGTGTGTGTGTGTGTGTGTGTGTGTGTGTGTGTGTGTGTGTGTGTGTGTGTGTGTGTGTCTTACTGGGCACTGGGTGATGTTTTGGGTCCACTGGTTCATGTTGGAGCTCCCCTCGATGGTGGTGCAGCGCTTCTGTTTGAGATCCCAGCCGCAGTACGGGTCCCGAGCTTCCAAGCAGTGACTGATATAGGATATGAAGTCAGTTAAAGTGTTGCAGCTGCAGAAATATCAAGTTTCTCTGCACTACTGTCTTGTTTTTGAATAATGTTCTGTATATGTATTGGAAGAGCTCTATAGGGTTGTCGGATAGACTGACACCGAGGCGTCACACAGTATTTTAAAAGGTTTTCAACATATTGAAGTAGCGCCCACAGACTCATAAAATGCCTGGTTATGTAACGTCTGCTGTTGGAGTTGTCAAAATATGGACTGACATTTTAAAAGTAGTTTGGGCTCTTAACATAATCATCTCTCCCACCTTTTTGGACTTGGCCACCCACACATTATTGTCTCTTTAATGACGCTATGATAATCAAGCTTTGTATCAAGTATTTTCGAGTTTGAAGCTGCAGTTTGGCTCTTACACTTCACTTGGATAGCTGGAGCAGCGCTCTAACGGGATCTTCACCAGCCTGTCGTCCAGCCCAACAATCAGAGACCTGTCACTGTGGAGGATTTGCAGGCTCTTGATTGGTCCGATCTTCCCCGGGGGGAGGAGCCTGAGTTCCTCCAGGTAGCAGCCTTGGAGACTTTTATTGGATGTGGAGAGAGTCTTCAGGATGGTGCCGTATTCTGAGTAAAGATAGACAAGTTATAGGATGAAAATTATCTTTACTAAACGTCTAAAGGTTTTTTTGCTCACCTGTTCCGATGTACATGACGTGGTAGAGGGTTTCTCGGCCCTGCACGATGTCCACCACCAGCTTGGAGAGGCGCAGGTTGTCCTGAGTGAGCAGAGGGTTGACGGTGAGCGGCTGCACCACGTCGTTCATGAGGTAGAGCCGCTGGGCGTCCTGCAGGCTGCGCTCCGTCAGGTTCCCCCCCGGGCCGCCCTCCTCCAGCGTCCCACACTGAGGGATTAGTGAGACGTGTTTTCAAAACATCGTTAATGTGGGGGAAACTTCCGAAGCAATTGGAAACAGGACTCAGAGAGACACGAGGAGAGCTGGAGCTTTGATGGCAAACACTGACGGTTTATTTGGAGTTACGGCCGGAGAACTGACAAGACAGGTGGTGTGTCACGAGTTGACAAACCAATTCTGAAGAACTCTTTCTGCAGCTCGAGGTTTTAACTAGTTCGGAGTGTAATAATCAACATTCTTCATCAGTGAGACTAAACAATATGGATCCTGAATCTAACTAGAGCTCTCGTCCATAGGAAAGAACGTGCACCAGGGAACCTACGCCCCTGAACAGTAAACTACCTCATGGCGGCTTGTGCTCGGTCATAGACTGGCAACAACAATGCGCCCAAGCTGCTCCTCCTTAAGAGAGATAGCAGCAATACTCAAGGCCATATAACTATGCCATGGGAAAGGAGACAGTGAGAGAAGAAGATGATGAACTGTGTCGAAGGTTGAATACCTAAGCAAATTATTCCCTAAAAAAGATGAGTCTGCAAGTTTCGCCTGAACAAAACCCTCCTGCTTATACAACTGATTAGTTTGTTTCCAACCTAGGAGCACGAGCTGCAAAATACCTTTGTGAAGGTCAGAGGTGGAAGAAGTTCAATGTTGTACTTAAGTAAAAGTAGAAATACCTAAATGTAGGGATACTCTGTTATAAGTAAAAGTCTGAGCTATTCTCACCAAAATATACTCTCTATTTTCTTGGAGGGAAGGCTCACATTTGTACAGCTCCCACATTGTCAGAGAAAAATGCATATGTGGATCCAGGTTGTTTAAATATGTGAGTTACCTGAAAGTTGGGTATGGGGTTTGGGGTTGAGAGCCAGGCGGTGCGGGGGTTCTCCTGGTAACGAAACGGCCCGTTGAAGGCCTGAGTGACGGCGCTCAGGTTGAAGGCGCAGACGGCAGAAGCTGATATGCTGTTCCTAAATGGGAGAAGAGGGGGGTTCAGTGTATGAAAAAACCTAACCTATATTACGTTTTATAATCCCAGATGACTCACACGTTGGTGGTGAAGATGCCGTAGATCAGGTCCTGCTCTGGGAGGTAGAAGGTGCTCTGCAGCTCGTTGTAGTAAAAGGGGATTTCTCCAGAGCGAGAGCAGTTGAGTCGAGCTTTCATGAAGGTGGTCCACGTGTCCTCTAACAGGAAACGACCCCCCATGTCGTTCTTACAGACCCGAGCCACGCGAGAAAACACGACCTTCCCACAGTCGTTCTCCACCGCTGTTTCTCTCAGGAAGAAATAGGTGAAGCGACCGATCTCATAAACCGACACGAAGTGAGGCTCTGAAACACACAAGGGAGGAGGAAAAAAGGATGACGTTCAAAAGTTAAAAAGTACACATCCTTCACTCTAGTAGAAGTACAGATAATCGTGTTTAAACATACTCTGGTAAAAGTTGAAGTACTGAATTCTTAACTCAAGTAAAAGTGCAGAAGTATGGGCTTTGAAATGTACTTAAATTAAAAGTAGGCATAACTAGCAACTGAACATCTCGCTCATATATGGCCATGGGTGATTAGGAATGTCTGCAGTCGTGTCGAACTTCACCTGTATACATCTTCATACAGGTATTTAGGAAAATTGTAAAGAGTACAAGTAAAAGGTTGTCAGAAAAATAAATAGTGGAGTAAAGTACTGATACCAGAATAAGTATTTGTACGTCACTACTTCCCACCTCTGTGTCTAATTAGTTCAAATGAGATATGACACGATAATACTTTAATGGTCAGATCAACTCTGACATGTGACTTGCATCACAGCAGCTCCATGTGTAACATCAATAGTCAGATATCAAGACACAATACATGAACAACAAACAACAAACATGTAACATAACAGCACAATCACTGAGATCAGGACATGTCAGTTTGTTACCGTTGAGCCATTTGGAGTTGTACTGAGCACTGCGTAGAGGCGGCATGTTCCCGAGGCTCCTGTAGATGACGGGGTCGCGTCCCGAGAAGTCGATCACCGTGGCGGCGTACAGCTCGCCTCGCTCCGTCACCATGGCGGTGGAGTTGTGCCGCGGGTCGTACGGACAGCGGGCGACACCGTTCACCGTGTCCAACACCACACTGACGTTACCCACCTGACAGAGGAGTGAACACAGAGGGGTGAACACAATGACTGAAAGGCTTTACATGTTCTGATCCTGTGGTGATTGAGCTGTAAATAGTATTTTTAGTCCATGCTTTTAATCCTTTGTACCAACCTGCCTGGTCATGCAGACGGGGGTGAAAGCATTAGTGCCGCAAGTGAAGAGCGTCATCCCGCTGATCAACAAAACCCGGACGTAGTTCTGACACTCCTCCTGCACACACCATGATTAGTCATAAATAAAAATGGACACATTCTGAATAAAGACTTCTGTACACGACACACACCTCTGATTTCCCTTTGCTCTGACATGAGCGCTTTGTGTCTTCATCCGGTGCCCATTCTGTCGCCTGAGGGACACAAATAAATGATTATTTTGCACATCTTTAGGGAGCAAGACAATCAATATTACTAACACACATACTGTAGGACAAGTTACCTGTATGAGCGATACGTTGCTCAGACTCAGTGTGAAGAGGAAGTTTCTGTAAAAAAAGATTTCATATTAGAGGTGACACTGCAAAGGAAATTATAAGCTAGTTTAAGCAATGTATATGGTCAAATGTCATCATGAAAATATATTGTTTAATAGCAACATATGATGACGTGATGCTGTTAAAGTTTAGAGTAGTTTTTCTGCAAAGAACTGGCTCCTAATTTATATCAAAAGAACAGAACATCTACATAAACACATCTCTTTTTGTAGCACTGGGTGTGGCTTATTTAAAGCTAATATACTTGCATGAGTCAAGCCATTCTGATTGCACTAATATAATGTCATGTGTCACCTGGCTCCCACAATCAGCTGCTTCCTGCTCAGGTCCACAGCCAGCTGGGAGTAATCCTTCACTCCTGGATGGGTGAACTCGAACATCCACGGCCTCAGCGCTGCACGGAGAAAACGCATCAGGATGAGGAGACAAGCCCATACCCACCACCCACCTGTTTATATATTTTACTGTCAATGCCGTTTACACTGTATATATTCATCTGTTTATAGCCTATTTATAATTATTCTATTTATAATAATTCCGTGTATAATTATTCTCATCATGTAGACTCCTGCACTGCTATTTTGCACTTCTGGTCAGATGCTTAAACTTACATTTCGTCACTAGTACATGTAGTATGTAATGACAATAAAGTTGAATCTGAATCTGAATCTGATTTCCTGAAGTGCGTGGGAACTTTTCTCCACCAAATGGCACCTGGCTCACAGCCTCATGTAAGCCCTCAGTGTTTTTACTGTCACATTTCTCTCCTGTGAATCACTTGATCGTGCAGCCTTTCAAGTCTTTACACACCGAGAAGATTTGGGTTTTTTGAATAGGCCGAAGAAAGTATTAGAGCGTTAGGAAGTCTTGTGGCAAATATGAATCAAGCTGAGACATTGAAGAGATGTGATTAACTATTCATGGGTGACTAGAGGTGGATATTGATATTTGTTCAGTAGCACTTACTCCTCTTAATGAGATTTGTATTTGATGTTTAATTTGATTCACAATATAGGTATTCCAAAAGGAGCAAATGTCCTTAGTTTGACTCCTTCATTTTGATCGATTTGTTTCCGACTGCTGCTATAAAACAAAGCTAGTTAAAGATACAAAAATATAGACAACCAATGATTGTCTTTTAGTTGGATATCTGATGTGAAGGCCAAGACGCTTGCCTTGTGTTGCTATAACTGTGGATAGAAGTAAAGCTTAGTATAAGTCTAGTTAAAGCAGTTGTATCCTGACGCGCTGACCTTGGTGAGAGACGACAGGATGCTCCTTCCTGCTGCACTCGGCTGGCTTCATGTTGGGCTGCTGGGACAGACAGACGGACGCGCAGACGACCAGCAGCAGGCCACAGGGGGAGAGGGACCGCACCCCCCACCCTGACTCACCCATAGCTACAACCACATCCAGTCTTCTTTCAGGTCCTCAGGAAACACCTGATGGAGCACAGGAAGATATATCGGTTGAAGAAAAACGAATTAGTAGTGGGGGTGAATCTCTCATTATCTCACGATTTGATTCACTTAACAATCCCGATTTAAAATGCATTCTAGGTGCAATGCATTGTGGGATCATTTCAGTCTACTAAGTTATGGTATAAAAGGCAGTGTGTATAAGATCATGGAGTTCTTTAAAATACTCAAACGGTTATATCAACCGATGCCTCTATAAATAAGTCGACCCATACAAACACCAGATGGGAATATCCATATACAGTATTTTGCACTTCTTCACATACTTCCTCGCTTGTCCATCCATCTAAATTAGTTTTGTGTGCCTGCCCCCCCCGACCCAGAGGAGTTTCTGTCCGTCTGCTCTCGGTGTCAGCAGGACTCGGTCATGGCTAATTCGCCTCAAAAGGCCCGAGCCGACAATCTCTCTAATGCAGACTCTCAGACAGAGGGTGCCATCACCAGAGATCTGTGTGACTGAGGAGAGCTTTTCAGAATCGGGGCTGAACCGTGAGCCACATGAAGAGTCTTTGTGTCCACATCAAAACCCATTTATGTACATTACAGGGGTCAGGGGTCATAGAAAAGTCCCTTTTTACACCCTGGGTTCATTTCTTTTACAGCATTTGGTCAAACAACCTGTAGTAGAAAGCTGAGAAAGATCGCTCAATGACGCCAAATAACTCCAACAGGTAAAAGACAGCTGGCAAATGGAGTTCTTTGCACCACTGTGCGAACACACTGACGTACAGGACAACAGGAGGATGCCTACTTTACTGATACAGCATGACACAATGTTAGATACAAACATGCCAGCTCAGTTATTTCTGGGAGGGAAAACATTGCAATGCTTGATAGGGTTGTGGACAAACTAAAGAAAGAGTTAGAGAACACTTTTGACTAGTATGAAGCCGACCATAACACTTTAAAGAATGTTATAAAAGCAGATGACATTTGCTTTTCAAATCTGAAAGGGGGAACTTTGCTCATATACAAGTCTCTTATAATCAGATTAACTTGTTTAAAGCATAACATACCCACCACATACTCTATTTGAAACACCATTTATTGCATAAAACAAGTTATCCTGAACTTCAGTTGAGCAGATTGGTCTAGCTTCTCCCCCTCAGACTGGTTTCCCTGCAGAACGGAGGCGCTGCATGTCTGCCTGTCTGAGTGTTTGTGCAGGCAGAGGTTTTTCAACCTGCTGGGTCTGACATTGCTGCTTAATGAGGCGACAGCAGCGAGCCTCCACCGCTGGCCTCGCCTTTGTTGTGTGTGTCCGCCGCGCTCGTCTCACGGTGCAGAGGCCTGGTGCTCTGGGACGTTTTATTAAGTACAATGAGCGGGGGGGCAGCACCACATGTCACTCAGATTCTCCAGGGCGGCAGGAGGAAATGTTCGAATGCAGATTCTCACTTTGGATTTCAATGATTTCCAAAGATTTAAAAGGCCTTATTAGCGTAGTTAAAAGTGCCAGAATCCTCCAACAATGCAGCTACGATACACTTAACGTAAAAGTGAAAGACATAACATAGTGTAATATGATCGTGCAGTAGACAAAATGGTTTGAGTAAGTTGCAGGAATATGAACATTGTGTCCAAAAAAAGCATGTAAAATGTAATTCTGTAGGGTAGAATAAATACTGTTCACTGTGGTGATATATAAATATGTGGACTTAAAGACTGCACATAGATGCACCCCTAACTCTGCTAGGGTTTTGAGCATTTCAGAATCAAAATAAAGCCGAGATTTTCCCGATTTTGGAGCAAAAGCCGTCGGAAAAGTAGGCGGGAAAACATCTAAGCCTGTGTTCCTGGAACCATGTCAGAACATTCATTCATTCATGTCGCTGCCCGTGTTGGAAAAACACCATTAAGCTTTAACAACCTGCGAGGAGATTAGACATACAGAGCGGCTGATTCATGTGACCTGTGTGTGTGTTTTGGACTGTGGGAGGAAAAGCACAGCGAACATGTGACCTGCACACAGAGCAAGATGTTAACCCTCTTACAGCCACCGGGCAGAACGTTTCACTGAGTCAATACAGCAGGAATTATGACATGTTTAGTTTAGCAGTTGTGTTTGCCTTGTGATTAATCTCCCTCACGGGGGGGGCACTTCAAGTCGCTCAGAAATGAATAAGGTGCTGAAAGTTGGTTACACTTTTAGATTACTCTTAAAGTCAACAATTAAACATCTTTGGGGGTTTTCCCTTTCCTGTAGTGAGTTATATAAGTGTGTGTGCATGTAGATCAGGGGTGTCAAACTCAAGGCCCGGGGGCCAAATCCGGCCCGTGACTTCACTTGATGCGGCCCCACAAGAGCTTCCAAAGAATATGTTATTATACGGTTACATGCCGATGTACAGAAGCACGTTGCTCATAAACTACATGTCCCACAATGCATCTCAAATATGCATTTTTCTCAGGATTTGACTGTTTTTTCAAAATGTCACTTATTCTTTTTGATTTTGACTTTTTTTATGTGGCTTTTCTTTTTAAATCATTTTGTGACATTCTCACTGAAGAGACTTGCAATTATTTGCCCCAGACTTCTGTTTTCAGACATAGTTAATTATCCTATCTGATAATAATCCAATGCAGAAGCAATAATGTCATATCACACATTATTTTATATAATTAAGCAATAGCTCACGACAGGCCGTGGTATATGCTCATTATATCACAGCTAAGGGGCGTGGTTCGGCCCGACGCGAAGCAGTTTGCTTTTCAGCCCACCTGTATACTGTTTTTCTCAGACGCGGAGGGATACTGACTTGTTGTGAAAAGTAACTTACAATTCTACCCGTGGTATACGCTCAGTATATCACGGCTAAGAACCAATCAGATTGCTTGATTTGACTTGTCCGTTTTATAAATATTAAATATATTATATATGTATTTTTATATAGTCTTAAAGTTACAACCGGCCCATTGAGTGCAACCTTAATGCTAATGTGGCCCGCGATGACATTGAGTTTGACACCCCTGATGTAGATGGTCTGCAAAACAAGTTATTATGATATATACACCGTACATAAACAATTATGAAAGCTAGAAATGAGCTTAATAGGGTGCCATTTAATTAAACTATTAGGATTGCATTTGTTATAAACAGATAAATACCACACTACACTACACTGGAGCCACCTGGAGCAATGGTAACAATGCCTTCTTTTAATGGTCTTCTGGAAAATATACATTCAAAGTGAGTTGTGTTGACCAAAGGGATGATTATAAAGCGCCTTCATGTCATTAATTGCATCCCTACTGTCTGTTTTCCATCACTTCTGCAGACTCACTGCTAACTTTAAAACCTGTGCCCATACATAGACAGTTCACCGTCACTCTTTCTTCACTTTGACATTTATCACTTGCATGTGATTTGTTGCAGGGGCGTCAGTTAAAACAAATGTGAGCCCTGTATAGGAGAACTATTCCTGCTATGCATATCCATCAAATGGCCCTCTCTGCAGACATATATATTTTATTAGAATGTTTTTATCGTTTCTCACAAGCGTTCTTCTTCAAATTCAACTTTTTTACTAGAGAAGATAACTTTTACACTTTAGAGCTGGGTTAGCAAATCTCCAAGTGGTTATTTTGTGTGACTGCGTGCAATCTTAAGATTTTAAAGCATGCTTACTTTTTTTTTGTGAGGCTCCCTTTTTCTATTTCAAGACCTTTCTATTCAAGCACTCTTGGCTTTGTCTTCTGACAAACTGAAGAACGTTGCAGTCTTTCAGGGGGCCAAAGGGATGGCCCTCCCATGGTGAGTGTGTCACTCCGATACCTTTAACCCACACTGCTTATTTATGAATGAGCTGATTCGATGGATGAAGCTCTTTTGTGACCATGTGACCACTGAGCGTACTACAGGGCAGCCACACTGACACTGTGAAGGTGCTGCTTCTCCTTCTGTCACGATGAGTCAAATCTCTTCAGTCGTTTCATACAAAACAGCTTTTAAAGAGAATAACGAGTCGTGATCTGACGACAATAGGTGCACAAAGCCCTGGGAAACGCTTAATAGCACGTCCAGCGGGATTACACCGGCTACAAACTGCGCATGCTGAGCCTCTGGTGTACGTGTTAAGTGAGCGTCGTTAAAATCCAGACAAATCCTCTTCACCGAGGTGATATATGACAGGGAAATTAATTACACGTAATTATTCCCTCATTCAGACGCATTGTAGTGCGTTCCTCCATGGCACCCAAAATAAAAGGAGGGGGTCCAGCGTTTGACCTTTATATATCAGCCTCTTGTCTAAACTCTCGTGTACTTGGACTTCATCCAACAATCATTAAAGAAACAGTCCCCCCTCCTACTCTGAAGAACCTTGGATTCCTTTCTCCCTTCCTCCTTAAATAACTCACACAACTTCCACTAACATCTCTGTAGCAGCAGCAGCTCCTGCTTCCACCTTTAAAGTATTAATATTAACGCAGTCATTTCATTCAGGGCAAACGGACACTGAGAGGGCATCCAAAGTCTTTCCATCAAAATATTCAGAGAGGACCATTTCCGAAGGCAGTGTTCTCAGCTCCTTCCTACCGGGGGGGTGAATGGCCTCTCTGTGCAACCTGCCAACTATCTGCCAATGGCCGCTCTCTTTTACAAGTGAATAGACTGAGTTTAGACACAGTTAAAAAGACACACTAACGTGCCATGGCCGCGCCACAATGGCCGCTCGGGTAATTTGCCAAACCTAATGATGCCGGTTTGGCCCCGGCTAGAGGAGGTGGAGAGCAGGAATCCTAAAGAGGCATGCAGCTGCAGAAAGCCCTCTCCTCCTATCTCCTGCTCTCATCTCGTCTCCCTCTGCGCTCTTATCATCAGCTCCATTTATCTGCTTTCTGCACGGAGACACAACTGGGGCGAAGAAGCAAATGCATGGCTTCTGCACTCCCTGAAAACTTGGGCGATATTAAATACAACAACTTGCAATTAGCTTAGCTTGTTTCGTTGGAGCTCTGCCCCCAAGTGGACACAGCATTCACACTGATGTTCTGAGTCAAATAATGTTTCTCCTAAAACTTGAATGAACAATACTCATAGTTAATTAATAAGGTTTAGCCTATATAAATATGAAATGTTACTATTTTCTCTCTGTTTTATATCAGATTAAAGTGAATATCTTTGGGTTTTGGACGAACAAAAGAAGACACTTAACCTTGGACTTCCTGCACAGAGCCTACAAACCGTATACTGTCATCACACGACTGATGCTCCATGTTTAGGTCATGTGATGACAACTGAGACATCTCCATGACAACTATGCAAACTCCATATGGCGAGAAAGGCCAAGAAAAAAATTATATAAGTTCAAAAATGTTCCCAAGGCTGATACATGTAACATCTGAGAGGCTTTAAAAACAGTAAACATAATATTATATATAATATTAATAAGATATTCTTATTTAAATGTGTGTTTTTTAATGGTTTTTAACTCCCTCAGCTGTGATCGAAACCTCTCCTCACATTTATTAAAAGTGTCTTCAAGTGTATTTTCTGCTCAGTATTTCAATGATTAATCCATCACAGCTAATTGGTGCTGTTGTCATGGAGAAGGCTCCCATGAAATGAGCATATGTGTGAAAAATATTTGGATGCCAGACATGATTAATATTTTCAGCAATGGCTCATCACACCCCCCCACCCTCCATAGAAATAACACAAAAATAATTACAGATTTGTAATTAACTGTGAGGAGAGCCAGCCCTTATTTGGGGGGAAACAAAGAGAATAATTACAAATGTTTGAATATAAATTGCCAGGTACTAGTAGTCAGACATATTCATCAGTATCCCAACGTGCAACACGTGGCTCTTGCTCAACAAAAGGACCATTTCTCATCTCTATAATAGTGAGGTTAAAGTCATGCAGACATCATTTTAGGATCCAGACTGATTCTCCCTCTCCCCTCGGCTTTCCTCTCCCCAAACCATCCCCATGACAGTTTCAGCACTCGGATGGAACAAAGGAAATATCCCATACACGTTACCTGAGCCCCCCTCCCACCCCCCCACCCCTAATGTTAACACATGTCTATTCACGCTACATGAAGTCTCCAGAGACAGAGAAGAGGATGGGATTCAAAAGAGGGCGGGGAGAGGTTGAGGGTCACGTTGTACAGATCATTAAAGGAGAAATGATCCTGCAAAAATACAAAAAAGCAGCCACACAAGAAAGTGGGCGACTTAGACACAAAGACAGAAAGGACAGCACAAAAGAATAAGTAATTGCAACCTCCACATGGCTTTCATACGTGCATTAACACACACAGATATGCAAGGAAATCAACTCACTTGTTCACCATCACCAAACTGATCCAAAGCAGCAGATCCTTCACATGGTGAGAGGGAGAGGCATGAGAAACAAGAGAAGTTGTTACACATCGACACACAGTGGCACGCTGACCAGAGTGTGTGTGTGTGTAGGGAGGTGCAGGGGGGGAGTAAAGGGGGTGTGTGTGATGCAGAGGGGGAGAGCAAAGCATTCCTGTTTGTGCAGAGCAAACTTAACTCTGAATAGGAAGGGATGTCTGCCCTGTGCGAGGGTGTGCTTCTGTATTGTTGTGCTTGTTAGATAAGATTTTGGGAGAGAAATTCGGTCAGATTAAGTTTGTAATTGACCAAAACTGCCCAAAAAATACTGAAATGTATTTAAAATGTCAAAAGATCTCCTTCAACACACCTTATTTCAGGTGTTGGAGTCAATTTGCACTGGACACATAGACAGCTTGTATCCTTATATTCAAGTTTTAAATGTGTATTTCATTGTTTCAAAATACCCACTTATCCTCATTAATTTATGATGCGTTTTGCACAGTAGTCAGATCAGGATATCTTGGATCAAAAGCCCTTTTTTGTTCTAATTCAACAGCTTTTTGAGCAACCTATTGTGCATTCGAGGGGATCTGAGGTCACTCCTGAATCGTTTGGATACAAAGTGAGTCTTGGTGTTGGTCGAGCGCAGCTGCGGTCTCATCAACGTGCAAATGAACGAGGAGGCAGAGTCAATAACAAACGCAATTAGCTCAGACAAACATTTTGTTTGCAGAAAACCCAGTCCCGCTGGCCATCACAGACGACTGGAGGGCAGCAGAAAAGTGTTTACCGGAAAATGTAATTGAATTTGACCAATTAATGAGAAAAAACATAGGCTATTTGATGAGTTTAACATACTTAGGTTCTTAAAGTTCATTTAAATACTAGTTTATAACTTCACAGATACATTATTTTCCTTTTCGGTTTGTTTGTTGTGTGATATTTACTTGCAAACACAGTAGGTGGCATGCTGACATTGTGCCATCCCTGAACGCAGCATTCACAGTAAGAAGCTCACATAAACGCCAGGAAAAGGAAGGATCAGGTTTAGCCTAACATTTATATTTACAACAAAGTAGAGAGCTATTTTAGATTTCCTAAATAACAAAGCATCGCTTCAGATTCTGTGGAAAAGTAGTGGGAAAATGTTTGGGTTTAATCACAGATGCACTTGTACCCAAGGTCAAAACTGAACTGCCAAAGAAAAATGTAAAAGCTTTTTTAAAAATGTCCTCCGGAGGGATAAATCTGAATACATCTTTTTACCATCGATTTGGAAAAGAGAGCTTTTATAAAACAATAAGGCAAGCCTGGCCAAGGACGGAGATATGTTCACATTATCCGTTTAAACTCAGTTTTTAATATTGCTTAAAGGTCAACTGTTGGTTTATTTAACATGCATTATGAACTCTTACTGGTTGGTTGCTTTTAATCCAACTTCTAATTGATTTGTGTGTACCATTCATGTGTCTGTTGTTAATTGTGTTTACTTATGGCTCATGCTTTTGGCTGAGGTTACTCATGCAGCACATATTGCTTTCACTTGGAATAAATGTCCTTTTGTTTGCTTACTTTCAAACCACCAGAATACCTGTCATGTTCATATGTATTGTCTCAGCGTGGACATTCACTAAGGCAGGAAATACAAACTGTGAAGCGACACCAGTCAGCTACAGAAGTGCCAATCTGAGAGGGCGAAGAGGTGACCTCCCCGTTCAGAAATTAATGCCGCCAATAAATCATATCCTCTGAAAAACGACAGGATCGTTTAGCTTCCGTGTGCCCGGCGGAGCATAAGAGACAAATAACACTTGCCCGCCTCATCCCCAACCTTTACAGAGCAGGACATTCATCTCTCTCAGCCTCAGCCAGCACCAACCCCCCCCCCCTCCGAGGAGGATGAATGGCTCGATCCTGTGCAAACTTCAAGATGACCTCCTCCAGCTCTGTTTGTGCAGCCCTGCTGTCACTGCCCAGGCTGAATGATTACAGTGAGACACAACAGGGGGCTGAGCGAAAAACCAAAGCAAGATCAATGAGAGACGGCCATGTTTGATCGTCACAGAGAGAAGTGGACTCTAGGGGGCTAAAACACATCCTCCAAGCTGTCAACTTAATGAATGAACGTACATACTACAGCCTACTTTCACTACCTCACAGGATACATCCATCCATCCATCTTCTCCCGCTTATCCGTGGTCGGGTCGCGGAGATATCAGTTCCAGCAGAGAGCCCCAAACTTTCTTTTCCCTGGCCACATCAACCAGCTCTGACTGGGGGATCCCAAGGCGCTCCCAGGCCAGAGAAGAGATATAATCCCTCCACCTGGTCCTAGGTCTACCCCTCGGTCTCTTCCCAGCTGGACGTGCCTGGAACACTTCCCTAGGGAGGCGCCCAGGTGGCATCCTAACTAGGTGCCCGAACCACCTCAACTGGCTCCTTTCGACGCGAAGGAGGAGCGGTTCAACTCCGAGTCCCTCCCGGATGACTGAACTTCTCACCTTATCTCTAAGGGAGACGCCAGCCACCCTGCGGAGAAAACCATCTCGGCCGCTTGTATCCGCGATCTCGTTCGTTCGGTCATGACAGGATACAATTAACAATTAACTTTAAATGTAATATCTATCTATCTATATCTATATCTATCTATCTATATCTATATCTATCTATCTATATCTATATCTATATCTATATCTATCTATCTATCTATCTTTCTATCTATCTATCTATCTATCTATCTATCCATCCATCCATCTATCCATCCATCCATATTTCCATCCATCCATCCATCTATCTATCTATCTATCTATCTATCTATCTATCTATCTATCTATC